>WOXC01007691.1:0-139973 GCA_011680675.1 Gymnobelideus leadbeateri | reverse complement strand
TTTGGAGAGCAATCTGGAATTATGCCCAAAGGATTATAAATAATTTCATACCCTTTGACCCAGCCATACCACTCCTAGGGTTATATCCCAAAGAGATCATAGTAGTGGGAGGAAGAACCATATGTACAAAAATATTTTTAGCAGCCCTTTTTGTGGTTGCAAAGAATTGGAAACTAAAGGAGTGCCCATCAATTGGGGAATGGCTAAACAAGTTGTGGTATATGAATGTAATGGAATTTTATTGTGCTATAAGAAACGAGGAGGTGACGGATTTCATAATTACCTGGAGAGACTTATACAAACTGATGCTGAGCGAGAAGAGTAGAATCAGAAGAAATTTGTATACAATCACAGACATACCATATCTGTGATGACCAACTATGACAGACTGGACTCTTTTCAGCAATGCAGTGATATAAGTTAATCCCGAATGACTCAAGAAAGTGAGAAATGCGCCATCCAGAGATATAACTAGAAAGAACTGAGCCTGAATCCTGATGGAAGCAAACTAAATGATCTTGTTCTTCTCATTGTTTGGTTTTACTTCTTTCTTACCATCTTTCATCCCACCTAGTACAATATGCCTTTGTAATTGGAATAATGTTTAATATGAATGCATTTGCAGACCCTATACTGTACTATATGATGTCATGAGGGGAGGGGGGAGGGAAGTAAAGGAAATTTGAAAATCAAGGAACTATGGAATTGAATCTTGTTAACTGAAACTAAACTAATAAATTAATTTAAAAAAAAATAAAAAAAAAAGTATAAATAGATGGTGGTGGATTAAAAATAAAACTAAGTAAATTGATGACGGCTTTTAAATGATCAAAGTTCATCAAGGGCAAGTATTATTTAAAACAGAACCAAAAGTAAATAATAATGTCAGATTAGCCAATAAGTAGACTCATAATAAATTTATTCATTTATTTCCTTCTCCAAAACCTTAATAGGAATCATGGAGATATAACATTTTTTTTTTCTTTCAGGTCATCATTTGTTTTCAATGCCATTTTAATAAATGATTTTTAAATTTTTTGTTTTATTGCAGCTATGACATACATTGTAGAAGGTCTCTGAATTGTTCCATAAACCAGGGGACATGAAATCTAGAATTGTTTTGTCACTAACTTATTATGTGATTTTGGAAAAGTTTTTTCAACTTTTTGGGTTTCTGTATTCACCTTCAAAAATGAAAGAGTTATACCAATTGAACTCTAAGTCCATTCTACATTTAAAATTCAGTGATCCAACTTGTGTTTAAAAATTGCAATAGTCTTGAAATACTCACTATTTTAGACATACAAGTATAAGAACAAAACAAAAACTACTTACATTTTATAAAATCTAACAAGATGAACATCCTGTAAATGTTAACAATTTCTTGAATGAGGAGCTTCCTTCTCCTGCTGACCCTGAATAGGACCCAATTTGATAGTTGGCATAGGAACTGCTCCTTCTCTAATATTTTTCCCCTTCTTAAAGAAATTGTTTGCTTTCTATGAACCCACATTTCTAACTTTCCCTACTCACATAGAAGTTATTGTACATACCTCCTCTTTTTCTTACTTATTCTTTCTTTGCAGTTCTTGTTTACTTTCTCAGGGAAATCTCTCTCTCTCTCTCTCTCTCTCTCTCTCTCTCTCTCTCTCTCTCTCTCTCTCTCTCTTTCTCTCTCTCTCTCTCAACGTTTTTTTTTCTAAAACTCCTGAGTGTGACTTTTAATTAGGCCCATATTAGTGAAAACCTCAAAGTCAAAGAAAAATAATACTGAAGTAAATTTTTGAAAATTAATAAAAAAGCATCTTCAAAAATCCCTATATATCTCTAAACCTTTCCCCCACTTCCTCTAATAGAACTCCTTTACCTCAAACTACAACAATTAAAATAATTTAAACATACACAATTCCTTATTTATTTTATTATTTTCAGATTTAATTATTCATATTGTTTTCTACTATTTTCATAACAAATGTTCAATCAATATTTCCCCTTCTTTATGAATTATATTCTCTACTGGAGGCTGTCTCTGAAGACTCTGTAATATAGGGATTACTGTGGTTTCTCAAAAGGCAGTGTAGGAAAAAGAGAATCTGTTTAGTAAGTTATACTAAGCCTCAAATTGGTCTTCGACTATAACTCAGTCACAGATTGATAGTTTTCAAAAACTGGTTTAAATGACATTTTCTGAAATAGCCCTCCTGCTCCCCTCTCTCAGAGAACTATCACTGATAAAGAATATATATATATATATATATATATATATATATATATATATATATATACATATATATATACACATATATATATTTAAAGAAAAGGAGAAGGATTATTCAGAAATGAATTGTTTAATAACTCAAAACCACCTGACATAATATAGAATGGCATTTGTATGTGTACTTCTCACCTGTAAGGAGTACCTAGTATTATATTCTCATATCTCCTCTTTGAGACCACATTTGTTTTGTTTTGTTTTCCACTATAAATGTATAAAATTAATTTTGAGTATTATGTTGTTGCTATTGCCATTTACATTATTATAACCACTTTCCTAATTCAGGTTACTTTACCTGTCTATGCTTTTGTTATATTCATATTGTTCATTATTTCTAAGTGCATGGCATTATCCCATAATACTGATGTTCCACAAATTGTTTAATCCTTCTACTAACTATTGGCATCGACTTTATTTCCAATTCTTAATTTTTTTTAAAGCGAGGCTACATATATTTTGGTGATTATTTATTTTTCATTGATCCCCTTGATGTTTATAATGAGCAGGTGGATGTCTGAAATAAAGGGTTTGGTAACTTTACTTTACTTGAATAATTCCAAATTGCTTTTCAAAAATGCATGCATGTATGTGTATGTGTGTGTGAGTGTGTGTGTGTGTGTGTGTGTGTGTGTGGTGTGTATGTGTGTGGAGATGTATATATACATATACATATACATATGAGTCACATCTCCATTATCAGTACATTACTGTGATTGTCTTTCTTCAACCTTTCAAACCCTGATCATGTCCAACTTTGAAATCATGCCATTTGGTTGAGTGTAAAGTGAAGCTTCAGGGTTGTCTTTTTTCTAAAGGTTGTTAATAAGTTGTAAACATGTTAGCCAATCTAAATGGTGAGATGTGGTATCTAAGAGTTGTTTTGATTTCCGTTTCTCTGATGAATAGTAATTTAGAGCATTTTTTCACATGCTTATAGATATCTTTAATTTTTTCCTCTGAAAACTGCCTGTTCATATCCTTTGACCATTTATCAGTTGGAGAGTGGCTTACATTCTTATAGATTTGATACAATTCGTTTTTTATTTTAGAAAGGAGGCCTTTATCAGAGACTCTGGTTGTAAAGATTCTTTTTCCCAGTTTTCTGTTTCCCTCCTAATATTTATTTTATTGGCTATGTACAAAACATTTTTATTTTAATACAGTCAAAATTATCGATTTTGCATTTTGTAATGCTCTCTGTCTCTTGTCACAAATTCTTCCCTTCTCCATAAATCTGACAGGTAAATTATCCCTTGCTCTCCCAAATTTCTTAAAATATCAGCTCTTATATCTAAATCATGAAATCATTTTTGAGTTTATTTTTGTGTATAGTGTAAGATATTGGTCTATGCTCAGTTTCTGCCGTATTATTTTCCAGTTCTCCCAGAAATTTTGTCATGTACTGAGTTCTTATCCCAGAAGCTACAGTATTTGGGTTTATCAAACAGTAGATTACTATTGTCATTGAATACAGTGTCTTGATATATATTCTATTCCGGTGATCTACCTCTCTATGCCTCAACCAGTATCAAGTAGTTTTGATGCCTGATGCTTTATAGTACCATTTAAAATCTTGTATGGCTAGGCCACTTCCTTAGCATTTATTTTCATTAATCCCCTTCATATTCCCTGGATCTTTTGTTCTTCCAAATAAATTGGTACTATTTTTTCTAGTTCTATAAAATATTTTTGGTAGTTTGGTATGACATTAAGTAGGTAAATCAATTTATGTAAAATTGTCATTTTTATTACACTAGCTTGGCTTAATGACAAGCAACTGATGTTTTCCCAATTATTTAGATCTGACTTTTTTTGAAAAGTGTTTTATAATTGTGCTTATAACATTCTTGGATTTGTTTTGGCAGGGAGACACCAAAACATTTTATAATTTCTACAGTCAATTTAAACGCAATTTCTCTTTCTTTCCTTGCTGTTGGACTTTGTTATAAATATATAGAAATGCTGAGAATTTATGTGGGGTTACTTTTTACCCTGAAACTTTGCTAAACTTATTTATTATTTCAAGTAAATTTTTTATTGTTTCTCTATGATTCTCTAAGTATATCATCATATCATCTACAAAGAGCATAGTTCAGTTGCTTCTTTGAGTATTCTAGGGTCTTCAATTTCTTTTTCTTTTATCGCCACAGCTGACATTTCTAGTACCAAATTGAATAACAGGTGTGATAGTGGACATTCTTGTTTCACCCCCAAAATATTTTTGGAAATGCATCTATCTTATCTCCATTAAGTAGAGTACTTGATGATGGTTTTAGGTAGAAGCTAGTTATTATTTTAAGTAATATTCCATTTATCCCTATTTTTCTAGTGTTTTTAATAGGAATGGGTATTGTATTTTATCAAAAGCTTTTTCTGCATCTATTGAGTTAAACATATGATTTCTACTAGTTTTGTTGTTATGATCCATTATTCTGATAATTTTCCTAATATCAAACCAGCATTCCTTTCCAGGAATAAATTCTACTAGATCTTATTCTCATGATAATTTGCTGTAATCCTTCTGCTAATATTTTATCTAAAATTTTTGTATCTATAGCATATGTATGTATGTACAGCATATACTTAATGTCTTATCTTCCCAGCGGAAGTGGTTGACAAGGGATGAAGGGAATGGATCTGGGATTCGAAGTTTTAAAACTAAATGTTTCAAATACATATAAATACTATGATTCATACTATTTTTCATGTAACTGGGAGATAAGATGTTCAGGATTGGGGCACAGAGATTCAGCTTGCCCTAACGGAAAACTCGAAGGAAGTATGAGAGAAGATATGGGAGAGAGCAAATTGGATTAGGGGATATCCTGTGGGACTGCTATTCTGGGGTGGTGGCTAGGGGGGGGAATGGGGAAAAATTGTAACTCAAAATCTAGCGGAAATGAATGATGTAAACAAGAAGTTAATAAAACATTTGGGAAAAAATCAATTCACATCCCTAACTTTTTCTTGTTTATTTTGAGATTAGATTTATCAAGTTCACAGAGGGGGAGATTGAAATCCTCCACTAATAAAATTTTGCTATCTGTTTCTTCTAATTCCCCTAACTTCTCCTCTAAAATTTTGTTTGCTATGCCACTTGGTGAATATATGTGTTTATTAAAGTTATTACGTTATTATCAATGTTTCATTATAGCAGGATATAGTTTCCTTCCTCATCTCTTTTAATTTGATATCATTTTGCTTTTGCTTTGTCTGATATTAGGATTGCTACCCATTTTTTTACTTTAACTGAAGCATTACATATTCTTCTCCAGCCTTTCACCTTTACCTTTCATGTAGCCCCCTGTTTCAAATGTTTTTGTTGAAAACAGCATATTATAGGATTTGGGTTTTTTTAATTCCTTCTGCTATCTGCCTCCTTTTAAGGAAGAGTTCATTCCATCATCATTCACATAATGATTACTATTTTTGTGTTTCTCACCATCCTATTCACCCCTCTTTGTTTGCTTTTATTTCTCCCTTCTCCCTCCCCCTCCTTAAGAGTATTTTTTTGCCAATACCTTCCTCAATATCCCTTCCCTTTTAGTTCCCCTCCCTTTACCTAGCCTTTTCCCTTACTCATTCTTCCCTTCCTTCTTACTTCCCCCCAACCCTGTTCTTTCACCATTCTCCTCCTACTGCCTGTCAGGAACATTAGATTTCTATACTTGGAAAAGTATGTTAGCTATTCTTTCTTGGAACCAAATGCAATGAGTAAATCTCAAAAAAGCTCTTCTCAGGGAGGCTAGGTGGCTAAGTGAGTAGAGTGCCGGCCCTGGAGTCAGAAGGCCCTGAGTTCTTATATGGCCTCAGACACTAAACACACGCAAACTGAAACCTAGCTGTGTGACCTTGAGCAAGTTACTTAACCCCAATTGCCCTCCAAAAAAAAAAAGCAAAAAAAAATATCCCCTCCCTCCCTTCAATCCCTCTACTATAATAACTTTTGTGTGTGTGTGTGTCTTCATGTTAATTTCCTATACCTGAGTAAGTTATTCCTTCCTTGAACCAACGCCAATTATAATAAATCTAATGCGGGGCAGAGTGAAGATGGCAGAGTAGAAACAGCTTGTCCAAGGCTCTCTCCCCCCAGATTACCTCCAAACTATGCAAAAGGGGACTCTGAACAACTTCTGGAGCCCCAGCACCCAAAGAACGACAAAGAGAAGCTAACCTCCCACTGAGGGCAGCCCCACAGGAAGTGCCAGCGCAGCACTCTGGGAGCTGCAACACAGCATGTAGCATGCAGAGAGCTGAGCCCAGGTCCACATGAGCCAAGGTTTTAGCCCCAGGGCGGTGAGGCCAGCAGCCCGCTGGAGGGACCCCAGAACACCAGCAGTTGTGGTGATTCCAGAATGGTCAACACAGCATGCCTATGACACAGTGAGAGGTGAGTGCCCTATGGACTTTGGGACCATTACTTGGGGAACACATTGTCTTCCTACCCTGGGGGCTAGAAGCTGCTGAAGAGACACACCATTTTGCAGTTTTCAGTGGTGGCTCCAGCTCCTGGCCTGCAAACTGTAGGGAGATCCAGTGATCAGTCTTAGGGGGTAATCACTCTTGCTTTAACCTCCCTGGATCTGGATAGTGGTCTGGCGTGGAGGTTGTGGGGTGGGTTTCCAGCTTGCCAGAAACTGAAGTTGTCCCCCCACACATTCCAGATGAAGCTCCCCTGTCTGGTGGCAGAGTTCTACTGTGTCAACAAGCCCAAAAGTCAAGTAATTAAGTGGCAACATGCCAAGGCAAAGGAAACAAAATAAACAGAAAAATGAAACATTAGACTCCTATTTTGAGGGCAAAGAGGATCGAAGCATGGAACAGACAGAGGAATGTGAGGTCAGAAATCCTGCTACAAAGCCGCAAAGGAAAATCTGAGTGAGTTACAGGCCATAGAGGACCTTAAGAAGGACTTTAAAAATACAATAAGAGAAGTGGAGGAAAAATTGGGAAGAGAAATGAGAAGGATGCAGGAAAAGTATGAAATGAGGGTCAATAGCTTGACTGAGGAAAACAACACCTCAAATGGCAAAGGAGGCCCAAAAGGGCAATGAGGAGAAGAATGCCTTAAAAAGTTGAATTTGCCAGATGGAAAAAGAATCTCAAAAGCTCACTGAGGAGATTCATTCCTTCAGAGTTAGACTGGAGCAAATGGAAGCTAGTGACTTTATGAGAAATCAAGATGCTGTTAAGCAGATCCAAACAAATAAAAGAATAGAAGGCAATGTGAAATATCTCATGGGAAAAACCACTGACCTGGAAAAGAGACCCAGGAGAGACACTTTAAAAATTATTGGACTCCCCGAATACCATGATCAAAGACAGAACCTAAAAATCACCCTTCAAGAAATTCTCAAGGAAAATTGCCCTGATGTTTTAGATCCAGAGGGCAAAATAGAGGTTGAAAGAATCCACTGATCACCTCCTGAAAAAGATCCCAAAAAGAAAAATCCCAGGAATATTATAACCAGGCTCCAGAATCACCAGATCAAGGAGAAAATACTACAAGCAGCCAGGAAGAAACAATTTCAATATTGTGGAAACACAATCAGAATAGCACAGGACCTGGCAGCTTCTACACTGAGGCATTGAAGGGCATGGAATATGATATTCCAGAGGGCAAAAGAGCTAGGACTGAACCCAAGGGTCACCCACCTAGCAAAATTGAGTATTTTGTTTCAGGGGAAAATATGGTCATTCAGTGGAATAGAGGACTTTCAAGCATTCTTGAGGAAAAAAAAACAGAGTTGAATAGAAAATTTGACATCCAGATACAAGAATCAAGAGATACCTGAGAAGTTAATCAGGGAAAGAAATAAATGGAACTTATAAAAGTTAACCTATTTACATTCCTATATGGAAAAACAATAACTGTGACTGATGAAATCTTTCTCACTATGAAAATAATGGAAGAAGGGTATATGGTCACATGAATACATATGTGAATGTGTGTATATATGTTTACAGTTATACATGGATAGAGGGCATATGTTGAATTTCTTGGGAAGGGATAATACCTAAGGTCTGAAATTATGAGGTGAGAGAGGAACGTGGCAAGAGGAGACAGGGATAGACAGGGTAGGGTAAACTATCTCATGTAGAAGAAGCAAGGGGAAGTGGCTGCAGAGGAGGGGATGAATAGGAGGGCAAAAAAGGCAAAACCACATTCTCATTGAATTTGGTTCAGGGAGAGAATTACATACATACTAAACGGGATATCTCAACCTGCAGCAGAATAGGGGGAAGGGGGATGATGGATGGGAGGGCATTCTCTGGGGGGAGGGGAGGTTGGAAGTACCCCCTATAGAAGAGGGACAGGATCAAGTAGGGAATGGTCCAGTTTGGGGGTGGAATGGGTGGGAGGCACTTATAAGCAGCATTGTACAATATATCTACTATGGTAATATTTTGCATAGCTATACATGTACAACACATAGCGAATTATTTATCTTCCCAGAGGGAATGGGTGACAAGGGAGGATGGGAATGGATCTGAAATTCGAGGTCTTAAAATTAAATGTTTCAAATATATATAAATACTATGATTAATCCTCTTTTGCATGTAATTGGGAGATAAGATGTACAGGCATTGGGGCACAGAGATTCACCTTGCTCTAATGGAAAAGTTGAAGGGGGTAAGGGAGAAGATATGGGAGAGAGCCGGATGGAGGAAGTGATATATTGTGGGACTGCTATTCTGGTAGTGTGGGTAGGGGAAAAACGGGGGAAAAATTGTAACTCAAAATCTGGCGGAAATGAGTGATGTAAAACAAGAGTTAATAAAGCATTTGTTTAAATAAAATAAAATAAAATAAATCTAATGCAATGCTCATCTTCCTCCCTACTGTCCCTCAACTAAAATACGTTTTCATGTCTCTTTGGGTGATATAAGCACCTTTTCTGCTTCATCCTTTCTCTCTTTCCATTACAATTCTTTTGCACCACTTAATTAGGTTTTTTTAATCTTCACATTAGTTAATTTATACCTACACCATCTATCTATGTATATCCCTTTTAAGTGTCATAATAATTATACAATTCTCAAGATTAACAGGTATCATCCTCCCATATAGGGATGCAAACAATTTGCTCTTATTGAACAACGTTTGTGTGTGTGTGGGGGGGAGGGCATGCACGCATGCCTTCATTTTTTCCCTGTTTACCTTTTTATGTCTCTCTTCAGTCTTTTATTTGAAGATGAAATTTTCTAGGTGGAGCCAAGATGGTAGAATAAAAGCAGGAAATTACTTAAATTCCCCCATCAAGCCACCTCTAATACTTGTAAAATATAACTTCAAACAAAATTTAGAACTACAGAATCCACAAACTGACAGAGAGAAACAAATCTCATGCTGAAGGTAGCTTAGCAGGCCAACAGGAAGGGTCTATTTCTCTCACCTGTGAGGCAAGCACAGTCCCATGTAAGCCACACTGCCCTCACCTGTGGCACAGACCAGGCTGAGCAGATTTCAGGAGAGTGAATCACCAGCATCTGTGGCAGTTTCCAGACTTCTCAATCCATAAATGCAAACTAGAAAGTCAAAGGTCAGTAGGAAACTCAATTGGAACTGGTTGGAAATGAGCATGGTCTGGCTGCTGCCTCCACAGTGAGAGGTGGTGCCTGCAGCTGCTGCCACATGGCTGCCTCTGGAGTTTCTTGCCTCCAGCCATAGGGGGACCAACAGACAATTCAGAGGATAATTGTTCTTGCTTTGACCTACTTGGATCTGGGTCATGGTCTTGGGTGGTGGTCCTGGGGTGTGTGGCCAGTATGCCAAAATCTGTGGTGGCTGTATAGAGGGTGCCCTCCTAAGAGCTCTGAAAACATATGCAAAAAACCCCAGCAATTTAGGACACAGCTCTGTCCACTCTGGAAGCAGTGTTCTCTTCTGGCAAAATGATCAAAAGTCATGTAATTGTCTGGCAAGATGAGCAAGCAGAGGAAGCACTATCAGACCATAAGATCCCTTTTGGGGACAAAAAGGATCAAAGCATGGAAACAGAAGAGTACAACAAAGTCAAAACTCCTGCATCAAAAGCTTCCAGGAAAATATGATTTAGTTACAGGCCACAGAAGGATATTTTGAAAATCAAGTATGAGAAGGGGAGGAAAAATCGTGAAGTAAAATGATAATGATGCAAGAAAATTATGAAAAACAAGTCAACTGCCTGCTAAAGGGTCCCAACAATACTGAAGAAAATAACACCTTAAAATAGACTAACACTAATGGCAAAAGAGGTCTAAAAAGCCAATGAGGCAAAGAATGCCTTAAAAAGCAAAATTGCCCAGATGGAAAAGGAATTTCAAAAACTCACTGAAGACAATAATTCCTTCAAAATTAGATTGGAAGAAATGAAAGCTAATGACCTCATGAGAAATCAAGATACTATAAAACAGATACAAACAAATAAAAAAATAGAAAATAATATGAAACATGTCATTGGAAAAACCACTTACCTGGAAAATAGATCCAGGAATGATAATGTAAAAATCATTGTACTACCTAAAACCATGATGAAAAGGAAAGCCTAGAAATCATACTTTAAAAATTCTCAAGAAAAATTTCCTTCATATTCTAGAACTAGAAGGTAAAATAGAATTGAAAGAATTCATCAATCACTACTTGTAAAAGACCCCCCAAAACTCCTAGGAATGTCATAGCTAAATTTCAGAGTTCCCAGATCAAGGAGAAAATATTACAAACTGTCAGGAAGAAACAATTTGAGTATTGTGGAAACACAATAAGAATAACACAAGATTTAGCAGCTTCTACATTAAGGGATTGAAAGGCTTGGAATATGATATTCCAGAAGTCAAAGGAACTAGGATTAAAACCAAGAATCACCTACCTAGCATAACCAAGTTTAATGATTCAGGGCAAAATATGGTCATTCAATATTGTTTTGTTTTTTATTTGGAGGGGGAGGCAGTTCAATTTGGGTTAAGTGACTTGCCCAAGGTCACATGGCTATTTAAGTGTTAAGCATCTGAGGCCAGATGTGATCTCAGGTCCTCCTGACTCCAGGCCCAGTGCTCTATTGAGCCACCTCCCTGCGCCACTTTAAAGTATTCTTGATGAAAAAACAGAGCTGAACAGAAAATTTGACTTTCAAATATCAGAATCAAGAGAAGCATGAGAAGGTAAAGAGGAAAAAGAAATCAAAAGGAACTTATTAACTTTGAGCTATTTACATTCCTACATAGAAAACTGATAATTGTAACTCATGAGTTACTCAGTATGAGGATATTGGAAGAGAATATATATGTATACATACATATATGTATGTATAGGAGGGTGTATGTGTATGTATAGGAGGGTATATATGTATATATACATATGTGAGTGTCTATATACATGTATACATGTATACATAGAAAGACAGCACAGGAACAGTAGAATAGGAAAGGATGATTTCTAAAAAAATGAAAATGAATGGTGAGAGAGGAATATATTATTAATATATATTCTAATATATATTCTGTTAAGCTCAGTTTTTTGTTTTTTGTTTTATCAAGAATGCTTGAAAGTCCTCTATTTCATTGCTGGATAGGTGATTCTTGGTTTTAATCCTAGCCCTTTTTACCTCTGGAATATCATATTCTAAGACATTTAATCCCTTAATTTAAAAGCTGCTAGATCGGATGTTATCCTGATTGTGTTTCCATAATACTCAAATTATTTCTTCCTGATAGCTTGTAGTATTTTCTCCTTGACCTGGGAACCCTCAAATTTGGCTATGATATTCCTAGGAGTTTACTTTTTGGGTTCTTTTTATTTTTTTTTAAACAAATGCTTTATTAACTTCTGTTTTACATCATTCATTTCTGCCCGATTTTGAGTTACAATCATATCCCCCCCGTTATTCCCCTACCGAACCTCCCAGAATAGCAGTCCCACAAGATATCGCTTCCTCCAATCTGCTCTCTCCCATACCTTCTCCCACACCCCCTTCGACTTTTCCATTAGAGGAAGGTGAATCTTTGTGTCCCAATGCCTGCACATCTTATCTCCGAATTATAAGGAAAAGAGTATTAATAACAGTACTTATATATATTTGAAACATTTAATCTTAAGACCTCGGATTTCAGATCCATTTCCTTCCTCCTTTGTCACCCATTCCCTCTGGGGAGATAAGTAATTCAGTATATGTTGCACATGTCTAGCTATGCAAAACATTATCATAGTAGATATATTGTACAAGGCTGCTTATCATTCCCTCCCACTCATCCCACCCCCCACCTGGTCCATTCCCTACATGATCCTGTCCCTCTTTTATGGTGGGTACATCCAACCTCCCCTCACCCCAAGGATGCCCTCCCATCCATCATCCCTCCTCCCATCCCCCTTCCCCCTATCCTGCTGCAGGTTGAGATATCCCATTTAGTATGTATGTCATTTTCTCCCTGAACCAAATTCAATGTGAATGTGGTTTTGCCTTTTTAGCCTTCCTTATTCTCCCCCTCCTTTGCAACCACTTCCCCTTGCTTCTTCTACATGGGATAGTTTACCCTAACCTGTCTCTCCCCATCTCCTCTTGCCACTTTCCTCTCTCACCTTATAACTTCATCCCTTGAGTATTCTCCCTTCCCAACAACTTCAACCTATGCCCTCTATCCATATATAACTGCAAGCATATACACACACATTCACATATGTATTAATATGACCACACCCCCTTCTTCCATGATTTTCATAGTGAGAAAGATATCATCAGTCACAGTTATTGTTTTTCCACATAGGAATGTAAATGGTTCAACTTTGATAAGTTCCTTTTGATTTCTTTTCCCTGATTACCTTCTCAGGCATCTCTTGCTTCTTGTGTCTGGATGTCAAATTTTCTATTCAATTCTGTTTTTTTCCTCAAGAATGCTTGAAAGTCCTCTATTCCACTGAATGACCATATTTTCCCCTGAAACAAAATACTCAGTTTTGCTGGGTAGGTGATCCTTGGGTTCATTCCCAGTTCTTTTGCCCTCTGGAATATCATATTCCATGCCCTTCGATCCCTCAGTGTAGAAGCTGCCAGGTCCTGTGCTATTCTGATTGTGTTTCCACAATATTGAAATTGTTTCTTCCTGGCTGCTTGTAGTATTTTCTCCTTGATCTGGGGATTCTGGAACCTGACTATACTATTCCTGGGAGTTTTCTTTTTGGGATCTTTTTCCAGAGGTGATCTGTGGATTCTTTCAACCTCTATTTTGCCCTCTGGATCTAAAACATCAGGGCAATTTTCCTTGAGAATTTCTTGATAGGTGATTTCTAGGTTCTTTCTTTGATCATGGCTTTTGGGTAGCCCAATAATTTTTAAATTGTATCTCCTGGGTCTCTTTTCCAGGTCAGTGGTTTTTCCCATGAGATATTTCACATTGCCTTCTAATCTTTCATTTGTTTGCATCTGCTTAATAGCATCTTGATTTCTCATAAAGTCATTAGCTTCCATTTGTTCCAGTCTAACTCTGAAGGAATGAATCTCCTCAGTGAACTCTTGAGATTCTTTTTTCATCTTGCAAATTTGACTTTTTAAGGTGTTCTTCTCCTCACTGCCCTTTTTGGCCTCCTTTGCCATTTGAGTTAATCTATTTTTAAATTTTTTTTATTTTAATTTTTTTATTTTTTAAACAAATACTTTATTAACTTCTGTTTTACATCATTCATTTCCAACAGATTTTGAGTTACAATCATTTCCCCCGTTATTCCCCTACCCAACCTCCCAGAATAGCAGTCCCACAAGATATCGCTACCTCCAATCTGCTCTCTCCCATACCTTCTCCCACACCCCCTTCGACTTTTCCATTAGAGGAAGGTGAATCTTTTTGTCCCAATGCCTGCACATCTTATCTCCCAATTATAAGCAAAAGAATATTAATAATAGTATTTATATATATATTTGAAACATTTAATCTTAAGACCTCGAATTTCAGATCCATTTCCTTCCTCCCTCGTCACCCATTCCCTCTGGGGAGATAAGTAATTCAGTATATGTTGTACATGTCTAGCTATGCAAAACATTATCATAGTAGATATATTGTACAAGGCTGCTTATAATTCCCTCCCACTCATCCCACCCCCACCTGGTCCATTCCCTACTTGATCCCGGCTCCCAGACTGCTGTGCTGGTCCTTCCTGCAGGGCTTCTGGGCTGTCCTCAGTGGGAAGTTAGCTTCTCTGTGTCATTCTGTGGGTGCTGGGGCTCCAGAAGTTGTTCAGAGTCCCCTTTTACATAGTTTGGGGGGAATCTGGGGGCAGAGTGGCTTGGATGAGCTGTTTGTACTCCACCATCTTGGCTCCACCCCCAATATTATACACTTTTAAAAATATATTATAAGAAATCTGTTTTTAATATCCTTTGGGAGTCATACTCAATCACTAAACCTTGATATTCTCACCTTTGATCTATCTTATACTAAATATCTAATTGTTTTTAATACTAATTGTCCATGGTGACCTCTATCAGCTCACATATGCCCTGGAAGTAAAAGGTCATGGTTTGTATTAAGCATTCTTTATATTTATCATTAGGATGTCATTATTCATGAGGGAAGTAGTTTTATTTCTCATTAATAAGATACCTTCACTAAAATGAGTAACAACTTAATTCCCAGGGCAGGGTCAATTTCATACAAAATATATCCATTTTTTTCGTAAATTGATTGGTATGGCACTAATATATAATTTACTTTGAGTAAAATTGTCATTTTTTATTGTATTAGCTTGACTGAGCCATGAGCAACTGATATTTTTCTAATTAGTTAGATCTGATTTTATTTTATTATCTTATTTTATTATTTATTTATTTTATTTATTTATTTAGTGAGAAGTGCTTTGTAGTTGTGATCATATAGATCATGGGTTTGTTTTGGCAGGTAGATTCCTGAATATTTTTTAATGTGGGATTTCTCTTTCTATCTCTTGCTGTTGAATTTCATTAGAGATATAGAGGAATGCCGAGGATTTAGGTGGATTAATTTTTTATCCTGCTACTTTGCAAAATTCATTTATTGTCTCAAGTAGTTTTTCACTTGATTCTGTAGGATTCTCTAAGTATATCATCATATCATCTGCAAAGAGTTATAGCTTGGTCTTTTCTTTTCTTTTTTTTTTTTAAAGCAATTGGGGTTAAGTAACTTGCTCAAGGTTACACGGCTAGTCATTATGTGTGTGTTCTCATTTTCTGAGGCCAGATTTGATCTCTGATCATCCCAAATCTGAGGCCAGAGCTCTTACTCACTGCGCCACCTAGACGCCCCATCTTGGTCTTTACTTTGCCTAATTTGATTCCTTTGATTTCTTTTTCTTCTTTAATTGCTACTGCTAACTTTATTAGTACCAGATTGAATAAGAGAGGTGATAATGGACACCAATGTTTCACTCCTGATCTTATTGGAAATGCTTCTAGTTTATCCCCATTGCATATAATACTTGTTGATGGTTTTAAATAGATGCTATCTACTATTTTAAGGAAGGCTTCATTTATTCCAATAATTTCTAGTGTTTTTAATAGGAATGGATGTTGTACTTTGTCAAAAGACTTTTCTGTTTCTATTGAGATAATCATGTGGTTTCTGCTAGTTTTATTATTGATATGATCAATTATATTGATGATTTTCCTAATACTAAACCATCCTTGCATTCCTGGAATAAATCTTACCTGATTAAAATGTATTATTCTTGTGATAAGTTGCTGCAGTCTTTTAGCTAATATTTTATTTAAAATTATTTATCTAAATTCATGAAGGAAATTGGTCTATAATTTTGTTTCTCTGTTTTATCTCTTCCTAATTTAGGAATCAGTACCATATTTGTATCATAGAAAGAATTTGGTAGGACTCCTTCACTAATTTTCCCAAATAGTTCATAGAGAATTGGAATCAGTTTTTCTTTAAATATTTGATAGAATTCACTAGTAAACATCTGGCCCTGCGGATTTTCTCCTAGGGAGTTCACTGATGGCTTGTTTGATTTCTTTTTCTGAGATGGGGTTATTTAAGTAATTTACTTTCTCTTCAGTTAATCTGGGAAACTTATATTTTTGTAAATAATCATCCATTTCATTAATATTGTCATATTTATGTGCATACGATTGGGAAAAATAATTCTTAATTATTGTTTCAATTTCTTGTTCATTCATGGTAGATTTGCGCTTTTCGTTTTTGATACATGTAATTTACATTTCTTCTTTCTTTATATTTTAGTATATTGACTCAGAGTCTATTAATTTTATCGGTTTTTCATAAAACCAGCTATTAGGGTTATTTATTAATTCAATAGTTTTCTTAATTTTAATTATTTTAATCTCTCCTTTGTTTTTCAGTATTTCTAATTTAGTACTGAATTGGGGGTTTTCAATTTGTTCTTTTTCTAGCTTTTTCAATTGCATGTCCAATTCATTGACCTCCCTTCTCTCTGATTTATTCAAGTATGCACTCAGGGACATAAAACTTCCTCTAAGACTTGCCTTGAATGCATCCCACAAATTTTGGTATGTTGTATTACTATTATCATTCCTTGAATGAAATTACTGATTGTTTCTATGATTTCTTGTTTGACCCACTCATTCTTTAGGATTAAATTGTTTAATTTCCAATTCATTTTTAGTCTATCTTTCGATGGCCTTTTATTGCATATAATGTTTATTCATCACAATCTGAGAATGATGCATTTAATATTTCTGCCTTTCTGCACTGAATTGTGAGGTTTTTATGCCCTAGTACATGGTCTATTTTTGAGTATGTACCATGCACTCCTGAGAGGAAAGTAAATTCCTTTTTATCCCCACTCAGTTTTCTCCAGATATCTATCATATCTAGTTTCAATAAAATTCTATTTGCCTCCTTAATTTCTTTCTAGTTGATTTTGAAGTGAAATATATCAAGTTCAGAAAGGGGGAGATTAAGGTCCCCCACTAGTATAATGTGGCTATCTATTTCTTTCTCTAATTCCTTTAATTTCTCCTCTAGGAATTTGGTTGCTATGCCACTTGATGCATATATATTAAGTAATGACATTGCTTCATTCTCAATGGTGCCTTTTAGCAGGATATAGTTTCCTTCCTTATCTCTTTTAATTAGATCTATGTTTGTTTTTGCTTTATCTGAGATAAGGATTGCTACCCCTGTTTTTTTTTTTTTTTTACTTTGGCTGAAGCAAAATAAATTCTACTCGAATGTTTTTCCTTTGTCCTGTGGGTATCCCTATGTTTCAGATGTGTTTTTTGTATACATCATATTGTAGGATCATAGTTCTTAATCCATTCTGCTATATGCCTCTGTTTTATGGGAGAGTCCATACCATTCACATTCACAGTAATGATGACTATCTGTCTCTTCCCCTCCAACCTATTCCCTCCCCTGCTTATGCTTTTCTTTATTCCTTCTCCCTTCCTCCCTTGAAGTTTTCCCTTTTGACCTCTCCCTCCCTCAGTGTTCCCACCCTGAGACTCCTCTTCTTAACCTACCCTCTCCCCTCACTACTATTTTACTCCCCTTTAATCCCCCCTTTAGTCTCCTCCTTTGTAATCCCCCCACATTCCCAATGCCTTTAGGACACAAAATTTTTTATACTTCTCAGAGTATCTATCTATCTATCTATCTATCTATCTATCTATCTATCTATCTATCTATCTATAATTCCTGTTTGGCAACAAACCAATGAGGGTAAATTTCAAACAATGATCCTCTCCCTCCCTCATTTCCCTCTATTTAATGAATTTATTTGTCTATTCACATTAGAATCTTAATATTTACTGATTAAGTTGATCCCTCTTTGAACCTGAACCAGTGAGAATAGTATTTAAATGATGGCCCTTTACACCACTTCCAAACAATTTAATAGGTGGACTCTGAACAACCTCTGGAGGTCCAGCACCCACAGAATGACATAGAGAAGATAACCTCCTGCTTAGGACAGCTCAGCAGCCCTGCAGGGAGCAGCCATCACAGAACTCTGGAAGCCTAGAGCACCTTGCTCTGGGAGCCAAAAGTGCAGTGCTCTGGAAGGGTAGCTCAGGACTCTGTGAGTCGCAGTTTTAACCCCAGGACAGCCAGGCCAGCAGCCTGTTGCAGCGACACCAGAACACCAGCAGCTGTGGCCATTCCTGAATTATCAACACAGATATGCCTAGGACAAAGTGAGAGGTTAGTGTCCTATGGACTTTGGGACCAGTATTTGGGGAACAACTCAGCTTCTTCCCCTGGGGGCAAGAAGTGGCTGAGGAGGTATGGCACAGACTCAATTTTGCTGCTTCAGTTGCAGCTTCAGCTCCTGGCCTGCAAACTGTAGGGGAATCCAGTGATCAGTCTTGGGCAGGGGGGGTAATCTCTCTTGCTTTAACCTCTGTGGATCTGGATTGCAGTGTGAGGTGGAGGTCTTGGTCGTTAGGTATCCAGCTTGCCAGAGCATGTGGAGGTTTCACAAAGACCATCCAACTAAATAGAGGTTAAAGAATCTATTACCTCCTAAAATATCCCAAAATGAAAATTCCTAAGAATATTATAGCCCTGTTCCAGAACTCCCAGATCAAGGAGAAAATACTAGAAGCAGCTAGGAAGAAACAATTTCAATATTGTGGAAACACAATCAGAATATCTCAGGATCTGGCAGCTTTTACACTGAGGGATAGAAGGGCATCAAATACGGTATACTAAAGTGCAAAGGAGCTGGAATTAAAACCAAGGATCACCTACCCAGCAAAACTATCTCATTTCAAAGGAAAATATGGTAATTCACTGGAACAGAGGACTTTCAAGCATTCTTGGAGAAAAAAATAACAGAGTTGAATAGAAAATTTGACATTCAGACACAAGAAGCAAGATATGCTTGAGAAGGTAATCAGGGAAAGAAATCAAAAGGAACTTATCAAAGTTGAACTATTTGCATTCCTACATGAAAAACAATAGCTGTGACTGATGAAACCTTTCTCAGTATGAAAATAATTGAAGGTTATATGAGCATATGAATACATATGTGAATGTGTGTATATATGTTTACAGGCATATATGGATAGAGGGCACAAGTTGCATTTGTTGGGAAGGCATGATACTTAAGGGGTAAAGTTAAGAGGTGAAAATCGAATGTGGCAAGAGGGGATGGGGAGAGACAGGGTAGGGTAAACCATGTATCTCATGTAGAGGAGGCAAGGGGACATGGTTGCAGGGAAGGGGAAGAACAAGAAGGCAAAAAGGCAAAACCATATTCTCATTGAATTTGCCTCAGGGAGAGAATGACATACATTCTAAATGGGATATCTCACCCCGCAGGAGAGTAGGGGAAGGGAGATTAGAGTGGCCATGATGGAGGGGAGGTTATTCTAGGGGGAGGGGAGGGTGGAAATACCCACTTTTGAAGAGGGACAGGATCAATTAGGGCTTGAACCAGGTGGGGGGGTGGGATGAGTGGGAGGGAAATATAGCCATTCTTTTACAATATATCTACTACGGTAATGTTTTTGCATAGCTATACATGTACAACACATACTGAATTGTTTATATTCCCAGTGGGAGTGGTTGACAAGGGAGGAAGGGAATGGATCTGAAAATCGAAGTTTTAAAATTAAAAGTTTCATATATATATATATATATATATATATATATATATATATATATATATATATATTTGTATATTATTATTATTAATACTATTTTGCATGTAATTGGGAGATAAGATGCGCAGTCATTGGGGCACAGAGATTCACCTTGACATAATGGTAAAGTAGAAGGGGGTATGGGAGAAGACATGGGAGAGAGCAGATTGGATGAGGGGATATCTTGTGGGACTGCTATTCTGGGGTGGTGTGTAGGGCAAAATGGTGAAAATTTGTAACTCAAAATCTGGTGGAAATGAATGATATAAACCAGAAGTTCAAAAAGCATTTGTTTAACTGAAAAAAAAAATAAAAACGCAGTTAGTGAATAGAGCCTTTAACCTGGAAAAAATAAAGAAAGAAATGATGTTCCTCTCCCTCTTTCTTTACCCTCTACTACAGTGTTTTTTTATACCTAGTGGAATGGCATATTTTACCTTTTCCTATCTCATCATTTCCTTTTTTCCCATTACAGCCCCTTTGATCCCCTTTATAAGTTTTTTTTTTAATCTTCAGGTTAGTTCATTCATACCCACACCCTCTATCTATGTATAACCCTTTTGAAGGTCATGATAATCATAAAAATTTCAGTATTGACAGTTATCAGCTACTCATATAGGATGTGAACATGAACATTTTGCTCTTGTTGCATAGCAAGTTATGTGCATGTATGCATGAGTGTGGGTGTGTGCATGTATGTATGTGTGACTCTGTGTTTTCCTTGTTTACCTTTTTATGTCTTTACTGAGTCTTGTAATTGGAGATCAAATTTTCCATTGAGGTCAGGCTTTTTCATCAGGAAAGTCTGGAAGTTTCTTATTTCATTAAATGACCATCTCCTTGCCTGAAAGATTATGCTCAGTTTTGCTGGGTAGTTAATCCTTAGTTGTAGTCCTTGCTCTCTTGCCCGACAAAATATCAAATTCCAGTCCTTCCGATCTTTTAATGTAGAAGCTGCTATGTCCTGTGTAATCCTAACTGTAGATCTGCTATATTTGAATTGTTTCTTTTTGGCTGCTTACTGAAAATTTTCCTTAATCTTGTAATTTTGGAATTTGGCTACTATATTTTTTGCAGTTTTCAATTTGGGATCCCTTTCAGGAGGATTCTGGTGAATTCTTTCAATAACTATTTTTTCTTCTGATTCCAGTACTTTGGGACACTTTTCTTTGGCGTTCTTTTGGAGGATGCTGTCTAGGCTGCTTTTTTCATCATTGTTTTTCTGGTAGACCAATAATTCTTAAGTTATCTCTCCTGGATCTGTTCTCTAGGTCAGTGGTTTTTCCAGTGAGTTATTTTAGATTTTCTTCCAATTTTTTAATTTTCATGTTTTGTTTGATTGACTCTTTGTGCATCATAGAGTTCTGTTTCAACTTGATTGTTTCTAAATTTTAGCGAATTGGAGTCTTCAGTTAGTTTTTGAAGGTCATTTTTTTAGGGAGGTATTTTCTCCAGTTGCTTCACTAATTTTACTTTTTAAGGATTTGTTTTCTTCAATGAAAAAAATTTTTCCAAGTTGGTCACTGCTTCCCTGATTTGGTCTTTAAAATCTTTCTTAAGTTCCTCCAAGAATGCTATTTGGGCTTGAGACCAGTTTATATTTCCTTTTGTGGTCTCAGGTGTGGGCAAAGAGTCCAAGTTGTCCTGTGTATTTGGTTGTTCTTGACCTACATAAAAAACTCAGATCAATTTTCTAACCTTCTTCTTCTCCTTTTCAGCTTCCTTCCTTCCCATTGTGGTTACCTATTTCTTAATTTCTCAGGCTGTGAGCCAAAGGCCTGGTCATTTACTTTGAATGCTGTAGCCTTTGGGTTTCTAGTCTATGGAGGAGGGGTGGCCCAGTCACTTTAGTTTTCTGCCTCTACACCCCTGGGCTATAGCTCAGGCAGGCTTTTGTTGGTCAGGTGAGGTGTGGCTTGTTTGGACCCCTCTCTATCTTCTCTTCAGACTCCTGGCTGTCTCAGTTACACCCCTTCTTGAAGACTCCCAAGACTGAGGCTATTTCCACTAACTTAGGATTTCAATCTGGGTGGGAGACTTATCTTTGGGTTTTCTACTTTATGAAGGAGGGATGAGGGATCTGAGCAACTAGAATTTACTTTGCCATTCTAGCCTCTGCATATACAGGCAGGCAATTTCTAAACTTCCAGGCTGGGGTTTGATAGTCCCAGGAGAAGCTGCTATCTCTGCTGGCAGCCCTGAGCCCTCTATTCCCTGGCTCCAATGATTCCTCCTTTCCCCTCCTTAGATGTCCTTGAGATGACTGGGGTTCTTCTTTAGTAAGTCAGCTGGCTGGGGCTTCTTCTCTCTCTGTGTTAATCTGCTTGTCTGCTCTCAAGTCTGAGCTGTACAGATTCCTCATGCTCTGCACTCCCCCTGTCTGGAACCACTGGGCACTTTCATGGGCTGGATTCTGCCATGCTCAGTGTCCAAGTGGATTCTGTCCCTCCATTATCCATTCAGATTTGCTTCTTAAGGTTTAGTGATGGGATTCACACAGGAGCTTAGAGAAGTTACTGCTTCCTTTCTACCATCTTGGCTTCACCCCCCCACACACACACATAGCTTTTTTTTTTTTTTGATGCTCAATAAGTGCCTTGTACTCTCAGTTTCAAAGGTAACTCTCTAAGATTATGCATTGCATATCAGTTACTGATTTATATTGATAGAACAATTGCTCAACCAGAATTCCCTGTATCAATAAAATTTCAGTTGCAAATCTATAAGGTTGGATAAAGGAGCATTAATCTTTTGCCCAGAATAGTTAGTATCATGAGACTAATATTAAAAAATTTAAAGCATATTGTATCCAATCTAGCTTTCTTCTTTATCTCCCATGTCTGTGGTCATTTAACTATCAAAGTCAAAATCTTATTTTTCCCCCTAAATTATTCTATTTATTCAGTGCCATACCTAATAAAATATTATTTCATTTTTGGTAGTTTTATCCAACTGCTTTATTAACTTATGGTTTACATCATTCATTTCTGCCAGATTTTGGGTTACAATTTTTTCCCTGTTTTCCCCCTACCCACCAACCCAGAATAGCAGTCCCACAGGATATCCCCTCATCCAATCTGCTCTCTCCCATATCTTCCCCCATACCCCTTCGGCTTTTCCATTAGGGTAAGGTGAATCTCTGTGCCCCAATGCCTGCATATCTTATCTCCCAATTACATCCAAAATAGTATTAGTAATAATATTTATAAATAAATAAACAAATACACACACATATTTTATATATATATATATATATATATATATATATATATGAAATATTTAATTTTAAAACATCAGGGCAATTTTCTTGAGAATTTCTTGAAGGAGGATTTCTAGAGTCTTTCTTTGATCATGGCTTTCAGGTAGTCCGATAATTTTTAAATTATATCTCCTGATCTATTTTCCAGGTCAGTGGTTTTTCCCATGAGACATTTTAAATTGCCTTCTATTCTTTCAGTTGCTTGGATCTGTTTAACAGCATCTTGATTTCTCATAAAGTCACTAGCTACCATTTGCTCCAGTCTAGCTCTTGAGGAACGAATCTCCTCAGTGAGCTTTTGAGATTCTTTTTCCATCTGGCAAATTTGGCTTTTTAAGGCATTCTTCTCCTCATTATCTTTTTGAGCCTCTTTTGCCCTTTGAGTTAGTCCAATTTTTATGGAGTTATTTTCCTCAGTCAGGCTGTTGACTCTCATTTCATACTTTTTCTGCATCCTTCTCATTTTTCTTCCAAATTTTTCCTCTACTTCTCTTATTTGGTTTTTAAAATCCTTCTTAAGGTCCTTTATGGCCTGTAACCCACTCATATTTTCATTTGGGGTTCTTGGTGCAGGAGTTCTGAACTCACTGTCCTCCTCCTGTTCCATTCTTCGATCCTCTTTGCCCCCAAAATAAGAGTCTAATGTTGCATTTTTCTGTTTATTTTTTCCCTTTTCCTCAGCATATTGCCACTTAATTACTTCACTTTTGGGCTTGTTGCCACAGTAGGACTCTGCCACCAGACAGGGGAGCTTCTATCCCAAACATTGGGGTCTTCTCAACTGCCAGGGGTATTTGTTGGGTGCTCCCCAGAAGCCGCTACACACACTGGCAAGCTGATCACACACCCCAAGACCTCCACTCCAGACCACAATCTAAGAAGGTTAAAGCAAGAGTGATTACCCCCAAGACTGATCGCTGGGTCCCCCTACAGTCTGCAGGCCAGGAGCTGAAGCTGTAACTGATGCTGCTCCTCAGTGGCTTCTAGTCCCCCTGGGAATAAGCTGACAACTTACAAAATACTGGTCCCAAAGGCCATAGGGCAGTAACCTCTCACTTTGTCCTTAGCCTCGATGTTTTAGTAATTCTGGAGAGGCCACTGCTGCTGGTGCTCTGGTTTCCCTCCAGCAGGCTGCTTGTCCAGCTGCCCTGGCACTAAAACGTCTGACTCATGGGGTCCTGGGCTCTGCTCCCAGAACCCTGTGCTGGACGCTCCCTGCCAGGCTTCTGGGCTGTCCTCAGGGGGAGGTTAGCTCCTCTATGTTGTTTTGTGCGTTCTGGAGCTCCATAGCTTGTTTAGAGTCCCTTTTTACATAATTTTGAAGTGGTGTGGCCTGGAGCGCCCCGTGGAAGTGCTGTTTCTACTCTGCCATCTTGGCTCTGCCCCCCCCTTAAATTTTTTTAAACCCATAGATAAAATAGTCTTCCAAATTTTTTGCACAATCTCATGAACAAAGTGACATCTGCTTAGTGGCTTCTGTTGTAGTAACTGTGTGATTCAAGTGGCAGGGCATAGATGATTTTCAGAGACTTTTTAAGTTAAATTTCACGTGAACAAGACAAAAGTCAAGGAGGCCAACATTGAAAGGATGAGATGTGATAAAGGCAGTAGCAATAGGAAAAGATAGGAATGAGGGTCTATCTAGGTGAAGGTCTGTTATATCTAACTGGCATATGACTCATTGTATAAATAGATTGAGGTCAAGGAGGAGGGTGTGAAAAGGATAGAGATAGTTATAATCCCTAGGTTCTGGGCCTGGGCTACTAGTAAAATGGTGGTCCTCTTAACAGCAATGGGGAAGGTAGGCAGGAACTGTTATGCCATTTTCACTCTGATAAATTACTTCCCTCTTGCTAGCTCCATAGATGGAGGGAAGGAAAGAAAACCATTGTATTATAAAAACTATGCCTAGGAAAGGAATATAAAATATAGCATGTGAATAAAAAAGGATTTAGCAGAACATTGTAAAAACCAAATTTTTTCTTTGTCTTTACTGATATTCAATACTAGGAAACACATTGCAGATGGAACATGTGGGAAGCGGGGAGGGGTATCATAAAATTAGAGAACTGGTGAGAGCTTACATAAGAATAGGGTTTCTACATATGTCAGAGAAACCTCTTTAGCTAGGTATAGGATTTTTCATCTTATTCCTTCTTTTTTTGGACACCTTCCTTGACCTTACATAGTATACCCACAGTGAGTAGTACTTAAACCAATTACAACAACTTTTATTTTGCTGAATAACAGTCCTATCTTATTCAATGATTCTGTGTTATTCAGTATTGAATAATGTACCACCACAAAGAGCAGATGTTTTGTGTCAGATCTTTGGTCCAGAAAAGCAACTGATGTAGCAGCCAAGCCAGGGTGAGTAGGTTCTGTTTCACCTTAAAAAATATTTTAACTATAGGTAACCATATAACAATACCTTTTTTTCATTCATCTCATATTGGTGAGTAAAATAAGCTGCCATCTAGAATAGTATAATCATAAAACCTAAAAGCAATACTAATGGGTATTTTTTTTGCTATGTCACAGAAAAGTTAACTCATATAACCCTCTTTTTCCTCTTTGGTGTGTCCCTTCTTTCTAATTTCTTTAATTTAGGTGAATTGTTATCATGTCAACTTAGAAATTAAGGAGTATTGAAGGGTTCATAGCAATATACTGTCAAAGAGTAAAACTTACATAGATAAGAATACTCAAAGTTCTATGGAAATTTCAGTTCCATGATAAACACAGCCTTCTGTCTGAAAGTAAATTTACTTATAGATGAAATGCAGGCAGAAAAACTCTGCATGAGCCACACTATGACTCAACTATTCCAGCAGGTAAAGGGTTGCAATGACTTCTGAGTGTTTATTTATATTTTTTTTTTAATTAATGGAAAGCAAAGGTAATGCCTTTTATATTTCACCCTTTATTGAAAGTGATTCTAACACACTCCTGACTGAGTAGTTATAATGAATCTTAATGGATCTTTCTTTGATAATTGAGTTTTGAGATGTCTTAAGGCCATAAATATAAACATGAATTTTCATCATAGATTACTTCAGAGTAAATTAAAAAAAAAAAAAACTGGGACAAAATGACCAATCTCCAGAAATACCTGAAAAGTTCCTGAATGTTGCTTCTTTTTTAAAAGTCATGACAAGAACTTTCTTCACTATTATTTGTCTATTTCTCCAAGAAAGAATGTAAACATTTTGTGGTACTTGATAGTTCCTTATTGTTGGTCTCTAATTAGATAGTGTATAATATATATTGTAATGGTAAAGCACCAGATTGCAGAATCACAGTGTTGGAGCCAAACCTTTGTAAAGAAGAGGAAATCATTTTTCTGCCCAATATTGTGAGGGTTGAGCAGCACTTGGAGACAGGTCCAATTACACTGAATCTCCTGCTATATCCAATCTACTAAACTAAGTACTTATGACTGGGTCACTGGAAATGGGTTTCATTCAAATTCTCCTCATCTTTTCCTCTAAAACTAATTCTGATTCTGTTGGCTTGTGACTTGTTATTATATATTTATTTATGAATGAGGAGAAGCATAGAGAGGTTTTAGTATACATATAATTGTTTGTTTTTAGTAATTGTCAACAACTATAAGCCAATCCAAAGAAAATAGAAAGCATACAATGAAGACAGTATATAAGTTATAATAGTAATTAACTTTTATATAATGCTTTAATATTTGAAAAACTACTTATATACACTGTCTCATTTTATCCTGACCACAACTTGGAAGGTATGTACTACAAGTGTTTGTCTCACTTTTGCATGGAAGTAAAATGAGGTGGAGAAGAAGAAATGCAAGATAAAAATTGGAGGCAGGTCTTTTTGCCTCATATGCTTTACCCATTATGTCCCCCCATATAATAAACAACAATAAATACATAATTAAACAAATGAATAAATAAAATGAAAAATACTTAATAAATATACATACTCAGGTATATATATATATACATATATTAATAGTCCTATTATTTTATAGATATATGAAATTCTAAAAATACAAACTCCTTCTACTGATGCTGATTTGCCTGGTCTCTGCCTTCTTTGTAACTTACTGTCTTGGGAAATTTTCTAAATGAATTGAAACTATAACTAACTTAGCCTAGATCTATCCATATACTCGGAGTCATGCCAAGACTGACACAGTAGGGGAGGGGAGAAAGAGGAGGGTGGGGTAGAGAGACAGAGAGAGACAGACAGAAAGACAGATGCAGAGTGAGAGACAGAGAGACAGATATCGAGTGAAAGATACACAGTGAGAGACAAAATGAGCAGGTAGATCTGCAAATGTTTTTCACCATTAAAGATAGTATAGCCAGTAAACCTTCACTCTTACTTCATAGTTCTAGTTTGCCCAAAATCTGAGATAGGAACAGGATTTAAATAAACAAAAAAACTCATTGCTATTCCTCTTATGACATAACCTACTCACCTTGAAAATAAATCTTTAAGTTTGGCTGAAATTCTTTTATCTCATACATCATTTTTCAAAATTAATTAATTTGTTTACTTTTAGTTTACAATACTCATTTCCACAAACTTCTGAATTCCAAATTTTCTCCCACTCCTTCTCCTCCTCCCTCATGATAGCATGCATTCTGATATAGGTTCTACAAATACTTTTACATTATAAATTAGTCAAGTTGTAAAGAAGGCTTATAACCAATAGAATGAGAAATGAAAACGAAGAACAAAAAACAAAAAGAGAGAGAGAACAAGTTGTTTACTTCAATCTGCATTCAGAATGTAATTCTTTCTCTGGATGTGGACAGCCCTTTCCATCATGAGTCTTTTGCAGTTGTCTTATAACCTTGCTTTGCTGAAATGAGCCCAGTATATCACAGTCAGTCATCACAGAAACAATGTTTCTGTAATTGTGTACAATGTTCTAATGATTCTGGTCCTCTCACTCTCTCTGGTGCTTCTTTATAGTTCCTGATTTATTATCTATTGCAGCCTGCTCACCCTTGCCTTGTGCCTTTCCTTTGCCTTCTGACACTTATTTTAATTATTTAGAAATTGTATTGTTCAGTCATTTATACTTATGCAATAATACCAGCACAATATTGATTTTAAAATGAACTTAGTATGTGGGAGAAGTTTTCATTAAATAAGCTTTCCCAAATTTCCCAAAAGCTAGATAAAATCTTGTATTTTCATTTTGTCTTTAGCCAAACTCATTATCCATTTGAATTAAATATCAGTATCAATCTATTGCTTCTCTCCTCTGTCTGCTTCTGTCTCTCTGTCTCTGTCTCTATGTATCCATCTCTCTCTGCTTGTCTCTGTCTCTATGTCTCTCTGTCTCTCATTATTTTTCCTCTGCTTACTTATTCCTGTATGGTAATAATGTCAAAATCTTTTAAATAAATATAGATTTCTTATTGGAAGTTTCAAAATGTTCCTGGGTTGGATGCAACCAGAATAAGATCTTCCACCAATAGGAACATCTAGGACCTCACTATCTACAGGAAATCAATAGTCAGCTATGATTCTGTACTGGACTTCATCATGACTCTGGTAAACACCCCTAGGAAACATACTGTATTCCCACTCATTTGTATATTATTAATATTTAGATAGTTTATCTTTCAAGAAATTTGAATGATTTTTTAATGTATGCATTAGATAACATTTTATTAAAAGAGAATTTTAAAGATAGTGTTACCAAATAGTTATATTTTAAAACTTAATATTCATAGTTAGATTTTATACATTTCAGGCAATTCTATAATAATATGGCATGCTCTACTCAGAATTATCATTTGAAAATCCTATCTTTCTCACTAAAACTCTTGCCAAGGATATCCTCAAAGTGTGTATGGCTTATTTTCATAAAATTTAATATAGTCATAAAAGCAGGTATATGGGTTGGTCAGTGTTGATTTTTTTTGTCACCTTACTTTGACATTGATAAAGTATAACATTTCCCCCAAGAGTTGATGTTTCCCACTCCACTGGATCTCTTGAAAATCAGTTTTATGATGCTATCACAATTGCAATGCCTCCAGTATGGATCTCTACTGTATACAATTAGACTAATATAAATATCATTTCAATATTTATTGATTTTAGTCTCTTTTCTATCTCTGACTATCCCATTGTAGACTATGATGTTTTAGCAACTTGTCAATGACTAAACTTCTTAAGGATAAAAAAAGTTAAGGATTTGTAGATCTTTTTTGACAATTTTTTTCTGCTTATTTCTGTTTGGTTTTTGTTTGTTTGTTTGTTTGTTTGTTTACTTCAGATTTTTGTCCCTAAATGTTTTCAGACTGATTTCGTTGGGGTTCTTGGCAAGCTTTCCTTAAAGCGATTTTTATCTTTCACTGTGTCTTCCCATTTTATTGTTTTGTTATTCATAATTTTCCCTGTTTTTATCTTCACAAGATATTATGAAAAATATATATTCTGTACCAGTATTTTCTTTGTTGTATAATCTTTCTTCTTGGTAAGAACACAAAGTATTTAACAAATATGAAAGTTATTAATCTCCCTCAGTTCCTTCATTTGAAGATTGATTATTATTTGTTAAGCTTCAGTATGAAATCAGTCTCATCAATGTTTATGCAATTCTTTATATTAATATTCCAATTTCTTCATCAGTCACTTGTTTAATTAAGTGAGGATAGGGTTGATTTATTTGTATACTATTTGTGTTTTGCTCATTTTTGTTGCTCTTTCTCTTAATCATTTATGAAATGTATTCCTTTCATTATTATGTTAGGGGTCTGCCTGCACTAACTGCTGATTCAGGAAACAATACTATGTCAATATTAAATCACTTCTTATTCATTAAATTACAATGAGTTTTTATTTATTTATTTTGGATGGTACTATTTGATATTTATCTTGACCAACACCTTTTAATGAATTCTTCAAAAAATATTCTTATTATAGAATTGAGAGGCCTCTGCACAATCCATGACTTTGGCTTCATTCATTCCTTATTTTTTATCTATATTTCCCATTATATTTGTCACCATCCTCATTCAATACAGGTAATACAGCCCATGTATTAGCTTCATGAGTAGCAAAGAATTGTTACATTTATTTGAAGATTACAAATCCTTCTTAGAAAATTTTTTATATCTTTATCCCCTGCAGTGCATGCTAGTATAAAAGTTATATTTGTAGAATTTTCTTTACAGATACATATGGGACACTACACTATGAGAGTTCCAAATGTCAAATGAAATATTTTTTTTCTTTTTACCTTTGGGTATGTGATGAGGCTGTTTCTATCAAAGGTTTTATTTGTCTTTTCAAGGAAAATTTTGAGCCATATTTCTGCTTAGCAGCAACTTTCTTCTAGTTTCATTTCTAGCAACAGTAGTAGCATAGATATGATCCGCTTCCTCCATTATGTGTGTATTCTGTACACGTGGTCATTGAAATAGGATCTCAATCAAGTTAAAGGTTAAGAAGTCTAAAAAAAAGTTTGATTGTTATGACTCTTTGCTCCCTTTTCCACTGCCATGCCACCAACAGAGAAGAAACAAAAAAAATTTAATGGGTCTAAAGAGATTTATTATTTTTCAGAGAATTATACATTTAGAGTTGGAAAAAACCTGGAAGTCATCTACCCAGATCCTCTCATTTTGCAGGTGAATATAAACTGAAGGCCAGACATAGAAAGTACTTTCTCAAGACCATAAAAATGTTGGTGGCAGAGTCAGTATGTCAATCTATTGTGATGAGCATCTCTGTACTTAACTAGTCTGTTCTTTGGAAAGTTGGGATTCTATTCTTAGAACAAAGAAGGTTTCACCATAATAGCACCTTCCTATGCGTATATTGCACTTAGCATATTCTTTGAGAATCAAAGTACCATTCTATTCCAGGTAGCTAAGTAAGACTTATTTTTAAAAAGAATTTATTAAAAAAAACAAACTTTTTTCCTCTAACTCTCACCTCCTAAACCTGGGGCAACACTTGGGGGAAGAATTGGGGAGAAAAAAAAAAAGATGTCATTATAAGAAATATACTTTATTTTGCTAGCCTATAGCAAAAAAATATATATACTCATATTGGCCACGTCCAAAATATATATCATTGTGCATATTAATTTATCACTTCTATGTCAAGAAGGGGTAATATTCTCACCCGTCCTCTGGAATTATGAGACTGATCATTGTGATAATCAGGATCCTTGTCTTTAATTTTTACTTGTTTTAATTTTTTTTAATTACATTTGAAGTTTTCAACTGTCTCCCTCCCACCCCTTCCCACATTTGGCCATCATTTCACATACACACACACACACACACACACACACACACACACACACACAAACACACACACAGACACACACATGATGTGTGTGTGCAACCATACTACACATGCTTCTATTTATCATTTCTATCTCTAGAGGTGGATAGCATCTTCATTCATAGGTCCTATTACACTTGATTTCAACATTTATAATATTCATAATAGTTTAGTTGTTTACATTTATTGTTTGAATAACAGTGCTATTACTGAATACAATGTTCTCTTGGTTCTGCTAATTTTACTTTTCTGTATTTCATGCAAGTTTTTCCACATTTTTTTTCCAAAACCAACATGTTCATCATTTTCATTTCTTATGGCACAGTAGTATTCCATTACAATCATATATTAAAACTGGTTTATCCATTTCCCTGATTGATGGGCATCCCTTTAGTTCCCAGGAATCTGCCACCACACAGAGAGGAACAATATCAGTTCTTTTCCATTTTCCTTGATCACTTTGGGAAATAGATCAAATAGTGGTATTGCTGAGTCAAAAGGTATAAACAGTTTTATAATTTTGGGGTCATAATTCCAGAATGTGATTCAAAATGTTTAGATTGGTTCATAGTTCCACCAACAATATATTAATTTCCCAATTTTTCCGTATCACCTCCAACATTTGTCATTTTCTATTTCTATCATTTTAGCCAATCTTATAGGTGTGCGATGATATCTCAAAATTGTTTTAATTTGTCTTTTTCTAATCCATAATTATTTAGATCATTTTCCACATGACTGTATATAGTTTTGATTCTTTCATAAAAAAGACCTTCCTGTTTATATCCTTTTATTACTTATCAATTGGGGAATGATTCAAATTCTTTTAAATTTGACAAATTTCTCTATACATTTGGCACATCATACCTTTATCCAAAATAATATCTATACCCCCCCAAATTTCTGCTTTCCTTCTAATCTTCTCTATACTGGTTTTATGCATACAAAAGTTTTTTTTTTAACTTAATGTAATCAAAATTATCTATTTTATATCTCACAATGCTTGCTATCTAATATTTAATTCATAATTTCTTCTACTAACATAATTCTGATGTCCATTCCTCTCATTTCTTATGATAGTTCCACTTATATCTGAATCATGTGTCCACTTTGATTTTATCTTGATAAAAGGTATAGAATTCTGATCTATATCTAATTTGTTTTCCAAAACTGTTTTCCAGTTTTCTCAAAAAAAAAATTTACCAAATAGTGAATTCTTATCCCTAAATCTTTTGATTTGTCAAACAAAATGTTCCTGTAACCTTGTATTACTGTGTGCTATGTTTAGCCCTTTTCTAGTTGTGCTCGACTCTTCATGATTTAATTTGGGATTTTCTTGACAGAGATACTCAAATGGTATGCCATTTCCTTCTCCAGCTCATTTTATAGATGAGGAATAAGGCAAACAGTGTGAAGTGACTTGCCTAGATTCAGACGGAAAGTAAGTGTCTGAGGTTGCATTTATATTGTATGTTTACACTGTTCCAATGATACACCATTTTTTTGCTTTTTGAAGGGCAGTTGGGGTTAAGTAACTTGCTCACATGGCTAGGTTTATGTTTGTGTGTGCATTAAGTGTCTGAGGCTGGTACCGAACTCAGGTCCTTCTGACTCCAGAGCCAATGCTAGACTTACTGCGGCACCTAGCCACCCCCCACCTTTCTTTTTCTTAGCCAGTATCAAATGGTTTTTGATAATTATCATCTTATGATACTGCTTAAGTTGTGGTACTGCTAACCCTCCTTTTTTCATTAATTCCTTTGATATTTTTTACCTTTTGCCCTTCCAAAATGAATTTTGTTATTTTTTTCTAGCAATGTAAAATATTTTTTTCATACATTAATTGGTATTGCAATGAATAAATAGAATAGAAAGAATTGTCATTTTTATTATATTGACTCTGTCCACCTATGGACAAATAATATTTCTCTAATTATTTAAATCTGACTTTATTCATATAAAATGTTTTATAATTATGTTCATACAGTTACTGGGCTTGTCATGACATATATACTCCCAGGTATATTATACTATCCTCAGTTATTTTAAATGGGGTATCTTTTCCTATTTCTTCTTGCATGGTTTTGTTGGATATAGAATGTATAGGATATAGAAATTCTGATAATTTATATGGATTTAAAAATAATTCATATATACAATGTTGATGAACAGCATAAATTATACATAAACAAGCCTATGCAAAATATGTACAAACTAAATAAAAGGTAATTGAGGGGTCACTAGCATCTTCAAGGGATTGCAGAAGTCAGTGTCAAAGGTGGCCTATGTAAGTTTTTTATCATGGTGACTCCATGAAACTAAAAATAATATTGTAATAAAGAGTAACCAGTTATGCCTTTGTTCTAAATCATATGGCCAAAATACATGCAATAAATTGATTCACATGATTTGACAGTCTCTTCACACACTGATCTCTGACAATGTCATGTGAAGGAAAATGCTCTATTCAGGAATATGATCTAGCTGTTCTACAATATGCCTATTGAAATCATAAATTCAAGATGTCTGTAGTTTCTGATGGGGAAACAAAGCAGTAGCATGCCTTTTTTTTTAAATAAAAAAGTCTCAAAAAAAAAAGAATTTAAGAGAGATAACAAAATTTGACAATAAACTTAAAACTATTGAAAATGCAGTAATCATAATTTATTTTCTATTTCCCTCAAAGGAATAAAAGACCCTAAAGGGCATGAGCAGTTTCATTTTTGTCTCTGTGACCACAGTGCCTAGAATAGCACTTAAGACATAGCAGGTTCTTAATGAATTTACATTGATTGATATCTGGCTAGCACTCTCAAGTTTTTAAAGTGCTTCATGAGCATTGTCTTATTTATTCCTCTTAACAGGCCCATCCTGGTAAGTAATATCACTATTTTCCAAATGGGGAAAGGGAGAACTGGGAAAGGTTAAGTGATTTGCCCAATATTGCCCACTAAGCTTTGAGAAGGAATGTTAATCCCTGTCTTTCTCAATCCAAATCCTGCCCTCTATCCACTAGAGAATCTTCATTGCATAATCCAGCACTGAAGAAGCCATAGAGAGATTTTATTTAACTTGCTTTGGAGAGCATCTATAACAGGCACTGAGCAGATGGGCACTTGACAAAAGCCATTTGATGGCCTGAATTAAATCTCCACAAGGAGAACTTCATTGATGTCTTTAACAAAGGAAAGAACAGGTCAGATCCTGCTTTAATATCATATATGTATTAGGGAGAACTCTTCAAATGTGGAATATCCATCTTCCCTAAAAAAATAGCGGGGGGCGGCGGAGCCAAGATGGCGGAAAGGAAGCAGTAACCTCGCTGAGCTCCTCTGTCACTAAGTCCCAAAGGGTAAATCTGAGCGGATTCCGGAGGGACAGAGCCCAGTGGAAAACAGAGTGTGGCAGAATCCAGCCCAGGAGGTTGCCCAGTGTGTCCGCACAGGTCGAGCGCAGAGCACTTGGGGTCTGCACAGCTCAGACCTAAGAGCAGGCAAGCAGACTACACCAGAGAGAGAAAAAGCCCCAGCCTGCAGACTTACCAAGGACGAATCGCAGTCATCTCGCAGAGGGAACGGATCATTGGAGCCAGGTAGGAGAGTCGGGCCCCCAGTGGAGAGAGTGGCTTCTCAGGCTGCATTCAGCCCCCAGCCTGGAAGTTTAGAAACTGCCTGCCTGTATAATACAGGGGCTGGAATGGCAAAGTAAATTCTAGCTGCTCAGATCCTCCCGTCCCTCCTTCATGAAGCAGAAAACCCAAAGATAAGTCTCCCACCCAGATTGAAATCCCAAGTTAATGGAAATAGCCTCAGGCTTGAGAATCTCCAAGAAGGGGTGTAACTGAGACAGCCAGGAATCTGAAGAGAAGAGAGGGAGGGGACCCAACAAGCCCTACCTCACCTCACCAACAAAAGCCTACTTATAGCCCAGGGGTATAGAGGCAGAAATCTGAAGTGGTCAGACTCATCCCCACCTACACATCTACATTCCTCACTGACTTCCCTGACTTAGCCATAAACTAGCCACCCAGAGGTATTCAAAGTCAAGGATCAGGCCCCAAACTCATAGCCTGAGACACTAAGAAACAGGAAGTCACAATGGGAAGGAAGGAAGCTGAAAAGGAGAAGGGGAAGGCAAGAAAGTCTATTCGAGCATACTATGCAGGGCAAGAACAACAAAACACACAGGAAAAACACTAGAAAGTGTAGGAATAAATGGAGCCTTCCTTAAAATAGTTGCTAGCATCTATCTAAAACCATCAGCAAGTATTATATGCAATGGGGATAAACTAGAAGCCTTTCCAATAAGATCAGGAGTGAAACAAGGGTGTCCGATATCACCCCTCTTATTCAATCTGGTACTAGAAACTTTAGCAGTAGCAATTAGAGAAGAAAAAGAAATCAAAGGAATCAAATTAGGCAAAAAAGTGACCAAGCTGTCACTCTTTGCAGATGATATGATGATATACTTAGAGAATCCTAGAGAATCAAGTAAAAAAATTACTTGAGACAATAAATAAATTTGGCAAAGTTGCAGGATATAAAATAAACCCACATAAGTCCTCAGCATTCCTGTACATCTCTAATAAAACTCAACAGCAAGAGATAGAAAGAGAAATCCCATTTAAAGTCACTGTAGACATTATAAAATATTTGGGAATCTACTTGCCAAAACAAACCCATTGTCTATATGATCACAACTACAAAACACTTCTCACACAAATAAAAACAGATCTAAATAGTTGGAAAAATATCAATTGCTCGTGGCTGGGTCGAGCTAATATAATAAAAATGATAATTTTACCCAAACTAAATTATATATTTAGTGCCATTCCAATCAATTTACCAAAAAACTACTTTGTAGATTTAGACAAAATAATAACAAAATTTATTTGGAAAAACAAAAGGTCTAGAATATCAAGGGAATTAATGAAAAGAAATGCTAGGGAAGGTGGACTAGCTATGCCAGATCTTCATCTGTATTATACAGCAGCAGTCATCAAAACTGCTTGGTACTGGAAGAGGTGTAGAGTAGTGGATCAATGGAATAGATTAGGTGCAGGAGACCCAGCAGTTAATGAATATAGCAATCTATTGTTCGATAAACCCAAAGACCCCAGTTTTTGGGATAAGAATGCACTATTTGACAAAAACTGCTGGGAAAACTGGAATACAGTATGGCAGAAAGTGGGCATAGATCACTATCTAACACCATGTACCAAAATCAAGTCTAAATGGGTGCATGATCTAGGTGTAAAGGATGATACTGTAAGCAATTTGGGAAAGCAAGGAATAGTTTACCTGACAGATTTGTGGAGAGGGGAAGATTTTAGGACCAAACAAGAATTAGAGAGCATTATAAAATGCAAAATGGATAATTTGATTACATTAAATTGAAAAGCTTCTGTACAAACAAAGCCAATGTAACCAAGATCAAGAGGGAGGTAGGAAATTGGGAAAGAATTTTTACAACTTGTGTCTCTGATAAAGGACTCATTTCTAAAATTTATAGAGAATTGAGCCAAATCTATATGAATACAAGTCATTCCCCAATTGATAAATGGTCAAAGGATATGAACAGACAGTTTTCAGAGAAAGAAATGAAAGATATCTATAAGCATATGAAGAAATGCTCTAAATCACTATTAATTAGAGAAATGCAAATCAAAACAACTCTGAGATACCACATCTCTCCAGTCAGATTGGCTAAGATGACAAAACAAGAAAGTGACAAATGCTGGAGAGGATGTGGACAAATTGGAACACTAATACATTGCTGGTGGAGTTGTGAACTTATCCAACCATTCTGGAGAGCAATCTGGAATTATGCCCAAAGGATTATAAATAATTTCTTACCCTTTGACCCAGCCATACCACTTCTAGGGTTATATCCCAAAGAGATCATAGAAGTGGGAGGAAGACCCATATGTACAAAAATATTTTTAGCAGCCCTTTTTGTGGTTGCAAAGAATTGGAAACTAAAGGGGTGCCCATCAATTGGGGAATGGCTAAACAAGTTGTGGTATATGAACGTAATGGAATTTTATTGTGCTATAAGAAATGAGGAGGTGACAGATTTCATAATTACCTGGAGAGGCTGAGCGAGAAGAGTAGAATCAGAAGAAATTTGTATACAATCACAGACTTACCATATCTGTGACGAGCAACTATGACAGACTGGACTCTTTTCAGCAATGCAGTGATATAAGTTAATCCCGAATGACTCAAGAAAGTGAGAAATGCGCCATCCAGAGATATAACTAGAAAGAACTGAGCCTGAATCCTGATGGAAGCAAACTCAATGATCTTGTTCTTCTCATTGTTTGGTTTTACTTCTTCCTTACCATCTTTCATCCCACCTAGTACAATATGCCTTTGTAATTGGAATAATGTTTAATATGAATGCATTTGCAGACCCTATACTGTACTATATGCTGTCATGAGGGGAGGGGGAAGGGAAGTAAAGGAAATTTGAAAATCAAGGAACTATGGAATCGAATCTTGTTAACTGAAACTAAACTAATAAATTAATAAAAAAAAAAGAAAAAAAAATAGGGGGCATAGGAGAAGCTCAAAAGTACAATTCTGAAATGTCCACAAAAGTATAATACTTTCAGCAGATTCTTGAAAGGTAGCTATTCTGTTATGATTCTGGGAGGAATTCTTTCACAGAAACATTATCTGCAAATTAAAACATCCCCTCTCCCTTCTCAAATCTACCACTGAAACAAAATTACACAGCCAATCACACACCATTAACTATTCTCCCCCCAAAAAATAAGTGACAAAAACCTTCATACAAATAACATGGAAGCTAATGAATGATTTTAGTGTTATGAAAGCAGATTTTATAGCTATTCAGAAGCAAGAGACAAAGGGCTTAAACCAGGCCCCAGAAATGTGTGTGTGTGTGTGTGTGTGTGTGTGTGTGTGCATGTGTAGAGAAGGATATTTTTCAATATTTTTTGGAGAAAATTGAACTTTTAACCAATTTCTTCAAATTTATACATATATGATTATGATTATAGTAATCATTATATTATTGCATATAATATATATGGAATAAAGTTTATCCTTCATTTTTAAGAGCATAAATGACATTATATGTGTGGTCTTTACTTGTGAATGAAGTGGATTAATTGAGGTAGAGTTGCAAAAAGTTATCGCCCTTATTCTATTTTCCAGTCATCAATGTCCAGTGGCAAAAAAAAAAGTCGGGACAACAAGTAATGGCCTGGTATGTAGTTGATGGTCTGGGCATTCTTGATGCCTGGTCAAGCTCTAATTGCACCACAGCACCTGCTTTAGGTGCCTTCATGGTCATGGGAACAATTTGTTCTTATCTGTCCATTGTGCTGAAGGAAGTCTTCATGTGTTTGAGGTTAGACATCCTCCATAATATACAAGTAGATATGGTTATAGAAATATAGATATAGTTTAATATAGTATAGATAATTAAGTATGGAATGTTTTATATATATATATATATATATAACTTTCTATATATGTGTACAGTTTTATTTCTTTCAATGCATAGTATGCCCATATATGTATATCTCTAAACAATAAACATCACTATATATTTTTAAATGTGTGTACATATGTACATGTTGATACCTATATATAGATATAATATGTACATATTTACATGGTGTGAATGTATATTTCTGTGTGTATAGAGAAAAATAAGACAGAAGTTCAAACAGTGTATTCCTGTATATATAAGAACCAGTTGACTACTATGGTTAGAGCACAGATGGTATGAAGAGGAATAATGTATAATGAACCTGGAATGATAGGCTAGAACTAGATTGTGTATTCTGAAGGAATTTAAAGAAGACACAGAAAAATGTATACACTATCCTGAGGGAATATTGAACTACTGCTTTTTTTTTTTTTGAGGAGCATGCTGAATATAGAATGGATTGGGAGTCAAGAACATGTTGAGTTAAAATAATGCCTTAGATACTATCTATGTGACTCTGGGTATGTCTCTTAAAGTCCATAAGTATCAAATCACCAAGTCTACAAACCATATATACAAAGACCTGCCACCATAGAGTGGGAGAGTGGAGGTGGTGTACACATTCCCATTGCATTCCTTGATCTTCCTGATCCCCAAAAGAATTCATATGTAATGGAGGGTACAGGGACTCAAAAGACCTGTCATTTTCAGAGGTGTACTTGCTTTCTTGCCACTTGACTATCCATAAAGCTTGGATAAGAAGGGTGTCATTAAGTTTGTTGATTCTTTAAGACCACCCTTGATATCTTACCATTTAGCCCACCACTCTATATTGAGTCCCTCCAGCCTTTTCCATCTGTTCTTCCTTTGTTCCCTGAAGTACCCTGACCCTGTCATATGACCTATTTATATAACCTAGGAATCCCTAGTCTTTACTATCTTTCTTGCTGTTGAACTTTCTTTTCATACTGTGTCCTCCAAATAAAATGTCAGCTCTTTGACAGAAAACACTATTTCCATTTTTCATTTTTTCTAGTGCTTGAAATTTTCATTTATTCATACTTTTTTCATTTATTGTTTAGTCACTTTTGATGATTATTGAAAGAATCATCAATTGGAGAAATCCAATAGTAATAGAGATATCTGAATGCTGTCTCCATCTTCAAATCAGGAGCAGTAAAAATTTGCATGTATGGAAGGGTGGGGCCAAGGTGGCAGAGTAAAAGCAGGAACTTTCCCATTCCAAAGACCTCCAATACCTGTAAAAATGACTCTAAACAAATTTTATATTTATAGAGCTCACAAAGTGAAAGAGGGAAACAAATCTACCACTGAAGGCAGCCTGGCAGGTCAACAAGAAGAGACCATTGCATGAGGTTGGGAGCCAAACACAGTACCCTGTGAGCTGCACTGGGCCAGCTCAGGGCCCAGACTTGCTGGAGCTGACTTCAGCAGGGTGACTCACAGGCAGCTGGTTTCCAGAATTCTTAACCTGTAAATGCCAAAAAGAAAGTAAAAGGTCATATGGAACTCTGTTGGAAGTGGGTGAGAGAGGAATGAAGATCGACCCCTGGCCCTAGGGCAACAGAGGTTGTGGTGGTGGAGCGGCGGCTCCTAGCATGCAGATTGTAGGGGAACCAAGCAGCCAACTAGAGGGTAATTACTCTTGCTTTGGACTGCTTGGATCTGAGTCACAGTCTTGAGTGGTGGTCCTGGTGTGAGGTACATGTGTGCTATAGCTCATGGTGGCTGTAGAGAAGGCACGATCCTCATAACTCTGACAAAAGCTCCAGTAATAGCTGCAAAAAACCCAGAAATTTGGGACACAGCTCTCTCCACTCTGGAAGCAGAGTTCTTTCATGGCAAAGACTTCAAAAGTCAAGTAATTGGCTGTCAAGATAAACAAACAGAAGAAGCACAATCAGACCATAGAGTCTTTTTTTTGGGGGGGAAGAGAATCAAAACATGGTGCCAGAAGAAAACAACAAAGTCAAAATGCCTTCATCAAAAGCCTCCAAGAAAAATAGGAATTGGTCACAGGCCATGGAGGAGGTCAAGGAGGGTTTTGAAAATCAAGTAAGAGGACTGGGGGAAAAATTGGGAAGAGAAATGAGAATGAAACAAAAAAATCGTGAAGAGTGAGTCAATAGCCTGCTAAAGGAGACCCAAAAAATACTGAAGAAAACAACAGCTTAAAAATAGAATAACTGAAATGGCAAAAGTAACCCAAAAAGCCAATGAGGAGAAAAATGCCTTAAAAAGTTGAATTTGCCAGATGGAAAAGGAATTTTAAAAAAATCATTGAAAAGAATAACACCTTCCATATTAGATTGGAGCAAAAAGAAGCTAATGACTTTATGAGAATCCAAGATACTATAAAACAGGTCCAAAAAAAGAAAAAAATACAAGGCAATATGAAATATCTCATGGGGAAAAAAGCTGATCTGGAAATTAGATCCAGGAGAGATAATGTAAAAATTATTGGACTACCTGAAAGCCATGATCAAAAAAAGAGCCTAGAAATCATCCTTCAAGAAATTCTCAAAGAAAATTGCCCTGATATTCTAGAACCAGAGGGTAAAATAGAAATTGAAAGAATTCACTGATCACCTCTTGAAAAAATCCCCAAAAGGAAACTAGGATTATTATAGTCAAATTCCAGAGTTCACAGGTCAAGGGGAAAATAATGCAAGCAATCAGAAAGAAACAATTTGAGTATTGTGTCTTTGAGTATTGTGACTGTGTTTACAGTCAGGATAACAAAAGATCTAGCAGCTTCTACATTAAGGAATCAAAGGGCTTGGAATATGATATTCCAGAGGGCAAAGATCTGGGATAACCAAGAATAACCTACCCAGGAAACTAAGTATAATACTTAATGAAAAATATGGATATTCAATGTAATAGAGGTCTTTCAAGCATTCTTGATTAAAAAACCAGAGATGAACAGAAAATTTGAGTTTCAAATACTAAAAGCAAGAGAAGCAAAAGAAAGGAAAAAGGAGAAAGAAAGCATGAGGAACTTATCAAAGTTGAACTATTTACATTCCTACATGGAGAAATGATAATTGTAACTTATGAGACTTCTTAGTATGAGGATAGTTGAAGGCAATATATATGTGTATACACATGTATACATATATGTATATATACATAGATATGTGTTTATGAGAGGGTATATATGTATATATGAGTGTGTATATGTATGCATAGACAGATGGCAAAGGATGAGTTGAATAGGAAAGGATTATATCTATAAAATAAAATTAAGAGTTGAGAAAGGAATATATTATGAGTAGCAGAAAAGGAGAGACAGAATACAGTAAATTATCTCAGAGAATAGGCAAGAGAAAACTGTTACAATGGAGGGGAAGAAAATGAAGGTGAAAGTGAATGAGTCAACCTTACTCTCATTGAATTTGGCTTAAGAAGCAAATAACATACAAACTCAGTTGGGTATCTTACCTTATATGAAAGTAGCAGGGAAGGGGATGACGGTGGGTGATAGAAGGGAGGAGAGATTGGGGGACAGGGTAATTAAAAGCAAACACTTTTGAAAAGGGACAGGGTCAAAGGAGAAAATAGAATATATGGGGAGTGGAATAGGATGGAGGGAAATATAGTTAGTCTTTCACAATATATCTACTATGGCAATGTTTTGCATAGCTACACATGTACAACCTATATTGAATTGCTTGTCTTCCCAGTGGGGGTGGGTTAGGAGGGAAGAAGGGAAAGAATCCAGAAATCAAAGTTTAAAAACAAATGTTAAAGAACAATTATTTTTCACATGCAAATGGGAAATAAGATACACAGGTATGGGGGTATAGAAATCCATCCTGCCCTACTAGAGAGTTACAATGGAGTAGATGGGGGAGGATATAAGAGAGAACAGATTGGGGGAAGGGATATTCAGTAGACTGGCTATCTTATGGTAGGGGAGAGATGGGAAAAATTTGTAACTCAAAATCTTGTGGAAACAAATGTTGAAAACTAAAATTAATTAATTAAACTAACAATAGGCAAGCAACTTTTACTTTGATTAATGGTAAAATTTTGGAATACATTTTAATGACTCATCTGTGAGCAGATAAAACCAAAATTATGTCTGAAATAGGTTCATGAAGAAAAAAATCCCATAGCCAATTTACTTTTTAAAAATAATTTGTAAAGTATTATGTCAAGAGAAATTCCTAGATTTTATGTTTAACATTGTATACATGAATTTCTAACAATTTGTATAAAGTAGAGAAGTGTAAGGTGGAAAATTATACTCTCAGGGTTGAAAATGGATGAATGATCAAGTCTAATGAGCAGTAATCCTTATCAGTTTAGAGGGAGGTTCTTAAGAAAGCCCTATTCCATTCAATATATTATTAATGACATGGATTCAGGAGGAAAGGCAATTTTAACTGATTAGAAAAATAAAATTTTGAAATTTTACCGATTGGAAAAAATAGGCATAATCAAAAGCTAGGTAGCACAGTGAATGGAACACCTGCTCTAGAGTCAGGGAGATCTGAGTTCAAATCTGGCCTCAGACACTAACTTTGTGACCCTAGGCAAGTCGCTTGACATTATTTGCCTCAGTTTCCTCATGTATAAAATGAATTGGAGAAGGAAATGACAAATCTCTCTAGTATCTTTCATTTCAACTTGACCTCCTTGGAATTTTTTTAATAGGGTTTCTGTGGAGCACAAAGTATTACAAAATATATAACTAGGAATGGTTCTGAGCAGCTGAGAGAAAAGAACAGACCAGTTACTGCAAATCAAGATTTTACATATAGTGTGCCAGCCACAAATAATTTAATCATAAATTCCATTCCTCCATGATAGAGAATGCCATGAACTTTAATTTTAAACTTTGAATGTGTTGCCTCAGCCTCTCTCCTATGGCTTCATGCTTAAACAATGTGAGAAACTTTCATTCCCTATACACCTGGGCTCATCAGAGCAGATGAAAAATAGGTTTGGCTGAGAAGAGATAGGGAATAATTTATCTTCTGGATCACATGCTAATGCCCTCACTTCTTCCCTCTCACAAGCCTTCTCAAACGCCCTTAAGGTTTTCTTTCTGACTCATTGAACAGTTTTTAGTGCCAGGAGAAATAATGACATACTTAAAGTCCACGTTCAGAATCAAACCTGTTTCACTCATTTTAATTTAAAACTGTTAATATTACATAATACCTATTTGTAAAGTACATATTAAAATTAACCCAGTAGTACCAATACTATTATGCTTATCAATGTACTCTTCTGAACTTTCATGTTTGAATAACATCTTTTTATGTTTTGTTGTTATTCTTTTTTTTTTATCTTTTTTGTTGTTGTATCATTATCACCCCTCCCACAACACCCCGTTCCACAATTTTACTACTTTAAGAAAAAAAAAAACCTCCATAAAATAATAATAATAATAATAGTTTTATAGTCAAATTAAACAAATTCACATGTTCTGCATACCTTAATATGTATTGCTCATTCTAAACCATCTACCATCTCTCTGCTAGAAATTATAGGTAGGAAGTGATATTTTTTGAAGCCATGGCCAGTCACTGCATTGATCAGAGTTTGCTATTTTTTATAGCCATTATGTAAATTATTTTCTGATTCTGTGCATATCACTATTCATCAGTTCATGTAAATCTTGCAAGGATTCACTGTTCCCAGTAATTTCATATTTTTTTGTTGTTTAATTATTTTCAATTGTGTCTGACTCTTTGTGACCCCATTTGGGGCTTTCTTTGCAAAAAATACTGGAGTGGTTTACATTTCCTTCTCGAGCTTATTTTTCAGATAAGAAAATAGGGACAAACAGGGTTAAGTGATTTGTGTAAAATCACATATCTAGTATGTGTTTGAGGCTGGATTTGAAGTCAGGTCCTCCTGACTACAGGGCTAGCACTCTATCTAATCTATCACCTACTTGCCTATCTTTCATAATATCTTATAGAATAATAATTTATTATTACACTCATATTTTAATGCATTCAATCAATTACCAAGGGTTGGATACTTACTTTGTATCCATTTTTGCTATAAAAGCACTGATACATAAATACATACACATGTACACACACACACATACACATACACACACATAAACACACACACACATGTATATATGCATATATATATATATGCATGTATGGGTACGTATATTGCCACATATTAATTCTTTTCCTCTATATTTTATGTATTTATAGTATGTGTCTGATAATATTATCTGGGATAATGAGTACACAAAGTGCAGCAACTTTTAAGTCATAGTTCCCAATTGCTTTTCAGAATGGTTGGGACAATTCATAATTTCAAAAATAATATATTAATATGTGTCTCCATTCACAGCCTTGTTATTTTTTTATTTTTTCCTCTCATATTGTAGGTAAGGGAAGCCTAAATGTTGTTTTAATTTTCATTTCTCTTATTAATGATTCAGAGTATTGTTTTTTTTACGTGATCATTTATGGCTCCCATTTCTTTTTTTGCATAAATACAGTTTATGATACTAAAGAAAGAAGATTCATTTCTGTCTCCTCACATATTCCTAAACAGGAACTTCATTCATCCCATGCTGTGGTCAAGAAAGGCTGAAATTTGATGTCATTTTTGTTGTTGTTGTTGTTGTTGTTGTTGTTGTTGTTGTTGTTGTTTTAAGTACATGATCCCAAAGCATACAGCAAATCATGTTAGCCTTCTTGTCTCCTCAGGGTGTACCAAAACGATGTCCAACAACAGTTCCATGTACTGTCATCTCTTACTGCTTTGAAAGGCCAAGGAAGAGATCCTGTTGTTTAAGGCTTTGGTTTCATGAGTTTATATTGACTTCATTTCCCCCTGTTTTATCCCTGTTCAAAGTTTACTCTATGGTCAGGCCCCCTTTACTAGATATCTGTCAGACTTCAGCTTTTACTTCCATTCCCCTTTGTGACATCATGTTTTCACCTCTCCTGGCAATACATTTCCTTGAACTCCTTAAGACTTCTAGTTGTCTTCTTTTGCAGTTCTTGACCAGATGATATAGTTTATGACTGGTTTTCTTTGGTCTTCTTGAACAATGTTCTTTCTGATGTAATTTTTATTTCTTGAGTATAGTGCTCATGGGCAAGTTGGACCACTTTAGGAACTTTCATATAGTTATTATACCTGGAAATGTCTATTCAATTCTAAGTGAGCACCAGATATAATATAGCTGATAGGTGAACACTTTTTTCAGAAGGGTACATAAGCTTTTGGAAGCATAATGTGAAAATTTCCCAAATAACTGAGCACCCACGCACTTAGTTCCAAATTACATAAGCTATTAGGAAGGAAAGTTGGTTCCAGCTTTCAGGAAACACCATAGTTCAACATATCTGGAAGGAAATTGGATTTTTCATAATATGTTCTTAAGAGAAAACTGTAAAAAGTGCTTCATAAAAAGGGCGAAATGCATATACTCTCTTCTGAAAATGCCATAAAGGCTGATGATATTTTTCCCCTGGGCATTAGATCAATCTCATGCATAAGCACTGAAATAGAAAGCGACTTTACTAAAGAAATAGATCATTGAATGTCTAAAAGCATTTGTGTTATGGGACTAGTTGAAAAATTTCGAATATTTCTAATAGCTATAGAACAGCATGGAGGCATTTTTGACAGGAAGGATCTGTTTCTTTGAGCAAAATCCTTTGAGCGATACAGATTGAGAGACATTAGAGCAAGAAGACCATTAGCCTCCAACTTTATTACATTAAGCATAACAAATAGCAATTAACCTTTAATATTTTCTTAGGGAGTATCCTTTGGACTACAATAACCATTTTTCATGCAATAGGGATTGTCTTTGGAAGAGCTCAGAGGGCCTCCAAAGGAAAAACACATGCATTTTCAAAATACTTATTAACTGTACCAGTCTCAGATGAAGAAGCTGAGATCTGGAAAGATTAATGTTCCTCACTTCACAAAGTCAGTAGATGAATAGAGAGTACAGTCATAGACTTTACAAAGAAAAAAGATATTGGAGGTTATTTAGTCTAAAACACTCATTGGAAAAAGGAAATTCAAATGTGATAGGTTGTTACCTAGGCAATAAGTGGAAGAATTCTTATTGGTCAAAATTTATTTATTAAGTACCTATAATGTGGGGAGCACTGTAGCATCATTGTGGTAATCTCTGGGGCTACAAAGAGAGGCTAAAAAGAAACTCTTTTTTTCAAGGAGCCCACAATCTATTAAAACTCAAGTCCTCTAATTCTAAATCCAGAATTCAATACATTGCATGACCCTGATTCTCTCACTCCCTAAATTCTTTTTATTCCTTGCATCATATACGTGCCTTGACACTTTCCAATTTCTCCCCCTTAATTCTTTCAAGTTTCAGCTAAAATCTCAACTTTTACATGAAACCTTTCCCAATGTCCCACAAAGACTAATGCTTTCTCTCTGGTGTTTATCATCATTTTATTGTATATGTATTTTATTTGTACATAATTGCTTTTCAAGTTCCCTCATTTCTCTTCCCTCATTTTACTGTGAGCCCATCAAGGGCAGGACATGTGTAGTTTGTTTTTGTTTGCCTTTCTTTGTACCCCTAGCACTTAGCACAATTCCTAGAATAGACTAGGTATTTAATAAATGCTTGTTGATAATTTGATGTCATGAAAACTACCTAGCACAGGGCCTTCTATGCAGTAAATACTTCCTAAATGCTTAACTTTTAAGTAAATGCCCTAATTATTGGAACATGATTCCTGAAGAGTAAAACGGCAAAAACAACAATTTTTTAAAAATCATCTGTGCTATCTAGCTATATACCCATAAATAGGTAACAAAGTCTAAGCCTCAATTTTATCATCAGTAAAAAGGAGATAATAATACATTTAATCTCTTCCTTGCTCACAAAGCTGTTGTGAAATTCAGAGTAAAAATGCAAAATAATTTGCTATCTGTGAAATGCTATTGAAATAGTGTGTTTTGATTCATCTTGATTGGTTTGATTATTAATATAGTTTTAACAAAATTAATATAATTCAGAAACCTATTACCCTGCTATTAAAACTTTCAATGTGTGGGGGAGGAGCGAAGATGGCTGAGTAGAAACAGCTAGTCCAAGCCACTCTGCCCCCAGATTACCTCCAAACTATGTAAAAGGGGAGTCTGAACAACTTCTGGAGCCCCAGCACCCATAGAACGACACAGAGAAGCTAACCTCCCACTGAGGACAGCCCAGCAGCCCTGCAGGAAGGACCAGCACAGCAGTCTGGGAGCCGGGATCAATTACGGAATGGACCAGGTGGGGGTGGGATGAGTGGGAGGGAATTATAAGCAGCCTTGTACAATATATCTACTATGATAATGTTTTGCATAGCTAGACATGTACAACATATACGGAATTACTTATTTCCCCAGAGGGAATGGATCCTGTCCCTCTTCTATAGTGGGTACTTCCAACCTCCCCTCCCCCCAAGAATGCCATCCCATCCATCATCCCTCTTCTCATCCCCCTTCCCCCTATTCTGCTGCAGGTTGAGACATCCCGTTTAGTATGTATGTCATTCTCTCCCTGAACCAAATTCAATGAAAATGTGGTTTTGCTTTTTTGCTTTCCTATTCTTCCCCTCCCCTGCAGCCACTACCCCTTGCTTCTTCTGCATGAGATAGTTACCCTACGCTGTCTCTCCCCATCTCCTCTTGCCACTTGCCTCTCTCCCCTCATAATTTCACCCCTTGAGTATCATCCCTTCCCAACAAATTCAACGTGTGCCCTCTATCCATGTATAACTGTAAACATATATACACACATTCACATATGCATTCAAATGACCATACACCCTTCTTCCATTATTTTCATAGTGAGAAAGATTTCATCAGTCACAGTTATTGTTTTTCCCTGTAGGAATGTAATCTATCCTATCCAGTCTCTCTAAAATTCTATTTGACTCCTTAACTTCTTTCTTGTTTATTTTGAGGTTAGGTTTGTCAGGTTCAGAGAGGGGGAGATTAAGGTCCCACACTAGTATAGTTTTGCTATCCATTTCTTCCTCTGATTCCTTTAACTTCTCCTCTAGGAATTTGGATGATTTACCACTTGGTGCATATATGTTAAGTAATGAAATTGCTTCATTCTCGATGGTGCCTTTTAGCAGGATATAGTTTCCTTCCTTATCTCTTTTATTTGGATGTATTTTTGCTTTTGCTTTATCTGAGAAAAGGATTGCTACCCCTGCTTTTTTACTTTAGCTGAGGAATAATAAATCGTTCTCTGGGCTTTAACCTTTACCCTGTTTGTATCCCTTTGTTTCAGATGTGTTTCTTGTACACAGCATATTGTAGGATCATGATTTTAATACATTCTGCTATGCTGCTCTGTTTTTCTTTTCTTTTTTTTTTGTTTTATTTTTTGGAGGGCAATTGGGGTTAAATAACTTGCACAAGGTCACAAGGCTAGGATTTTTGTTTGTGTGTGCGTTAAGTGTCTGAGGCCGGATCCGAACTCAGGTCCTTCTGACTCCAGGGCCAACACTCTATTCACTGTGCCACCTAGCTGCCCCTTTATCTGCGTCTGTTTTATGGGAGAGTTTATCCCATTCACATTCATAGTAATGATGACTATCTGTCTGTTCCCCTCCTTCCTATTCCCTCCCCTGCTTATGTTTTTGTTTCTTCCTTCTCCCTTCTCCTCCTTGAAGTTTTTGCTTTTGATGGCCCCCTCCCTATGTGTTCCCACCTGGTGATCCCCCTTCTTTACTTACCCTCTTCCATTACTAGTGTTCCCTCCCTTCTGATCCCCCCTTTAGTCTTCTTTTCATCCCTACCTTACCCTCCTACTACCTATAAGACACAATACATTTCCATACTTATCAGAGTAAGTTACTCCCCATTTGACACCAAACCATTGAGAGTAAATTTCAAAGAGTGTTCTTCTCCCTCCCTCCTTTTCCTCTATTTAATGTATTTACATGTCTAGTCACTTTAGAATCTTAAACTTTACTGATTAAGTTGATCCCTCTTTGAACCTGAACCAGTGAGAATAGTGTTTAAATGTTGTTCCTCTCTGTTTCTTTCCCCTATAGTATGTTTTTATGCCACTTTGAATGACATATTTTTTCCTATCTCATCCTTTCCTTTATCCCATTACAGTCCCTTTGATCCCCTTAATAAGGTTTTTTTTTTTTTAAATCTTCAGTTTAGTTCATTCATACCCACACCCTCTATCTATGTATAACCTATTTGAAGGTAATGATAATCATATAACTTTCAATATTGAGAATTATCAGCTCATCATGTGAGGATGTGAACATTTTGCTCTTGTTGCATGCCAAGTTATGTGCATGTGCTTGTGTGCATGTATGTATATATGCGTCTGTGCTTTCCGTGTTTACCTTTTTATATCTTTCTTGAGTCTTGTAATTTGAGATCAGGTTTTCCATTGAGGTTTGGGTTTTTCATCATGAAAGTCTGGAAGTCCGTTATTTTATTAAATGACCATCTCCTCGCCTGAAAGATTATGCTCAGTTTTGCCAGGTAGTTAATCCTTGGTTGTAGTCCTAGCTCTCTTGTCCTATGAAATATTAAATTCCAGTCCCTCTGATCTTTTAATGTAGAAGCTGCTAGGTCCTGTGTGATCCTGACTGTAGTTCTTCGATATTTGAATTGTTTTTTTTTTGGCTGCTTGCAGTATTTTTTCCTTAATCTTGTAATTCTGGAATTTGGCTACTATAATTCTTGGAGTTTTCAATTTGGGATCTCTTTCAGGAGGAGTCTAGTGAATTCTTTTGATAATTATTTTATCTTCTGATTCCAGGACTTCAGCACAGTTTTCTTTAAAAACCTCTTAGAGGATTTTGTCTAGACTGCTTTTTCATCATGGCTTTCTGGCAGAACCATAATTCTTAAGTTATCCCTCCTGGATCTGTTCTCTAGGTCAGTTGTTTTTTCCAGTGAGATATTTTATACTTTCTTCCAATTTTTCAGTCATCATGTTTTGTTTGCTTGACTCTTGGTACATTATAGAGTTCTGAGTTTCAATTTGATTGATTCTAATTTTTATCAATTATAGTCCTTGGTTACTTTTTGAAGGTCCTTTTTATGGAGGTATTTTCTCCAATTACTTCACTAATTTTACTTTTTAAGGATTTGTTTCCTTCAGTGAAACTTATTTCCAAGTTGGTCACTACCTCCCTGATTCATTCTTTAAAATCTTTCTTAAGCTCCTGTCAGAATGCTATTTGCCCTTGAGATACGTTCATATTTCCTTCTGTGGTCTCAGTTGTGGGTAAAGAGTCCAAGTTGTCCTCTGTATTTGGTTATTCTTGAGCTACATAATACGCTTAGATCAATTTTCTTGCCTTCCCATTCTCCTTTTCACCTTCCTTTCTTCCCGTTGTAATTTCTTATTTCTTAGTTTCTCAGGCTGTGAGCTAAGGGTCTGGCCCTTGGCTTTGAATGCTGTAGCCTCTGGGTGTCTACTTTGAGGCTAACACAAGAGCCTCAGTGAGGTATGCTGATGGGCACAGGGTAGTCTGTGGAGAAGGGGTAGTCTTGCCACTTCAGGTTTTTGCCTTTATACCCCTGGGTTACAGCTCAGGCAGGCTTTTGCTGGTCATGTGAGGTGGGGCTTGTTGAGACCCCTCCCTGTATACTCTTGAGAGTCCTTGTTGCCTCAGTTACACCGCTTCTTGATGACTCCCAAACCTGAGGCTTTTTCTACTATCTTAATCTTTCTCTCTTGGTAGGAGACTTATCTTTGAGCTTGCTACTTCATGAAACTGCCAGTTTACTTTTTCATTTCATTCTGTCTCCCGCTAAAATGGGCAGGCATTTTCTAAACTTCCATGCTAGGGTCTGATAGCCCCAGGAGAAGCTGCTGTTTCTGCTGGGGGCCCCAGCCCTCTCTTACCTTGCTCCAATGATTCCTCCTGTCCCCTGATTAGATCCAGGTGAGATGGCTGTGATTCATCCTTGGGAAGGGCAAGTTGGCTGGCTTGGGCTTCTTCTCTCTCTGGTGTAGTCTACTTGTTTTCTCTCAAGTCTGAGTTGTTCAGAACCCACATGCTCTGATCTCCCCCTGTCCAGACCAACTGGGCACTTTCCTGGGCTTGATTCTGCCATGCTCTGTCTCCAAGAGTATTCTCTCACTCCAGGTTCTGTTCAGATTCACTTTTTAAGGTTTAGTGACAGGATTCACGGAGGAGCTTAGAGAAGTTATTGCTTCCTTTCCACCATCGTGGCTCCACCCCTTTCAGGATCATTTTTAACAGATTTTGCCTTTTCTCTATCCAAAATAATGGAATAATTTGTTTATTTACATATCCATTTATTTAGTAGATATTAGTTAATTATTTAATGTGTGTAGAATACTATGGCAGGTCCTGGAAGATCTGATGATATTTTTCTTTTTTTTTTTCAAATGCTTTATTAACTTCTGTTTTCCATCATTCATTTCCACCAGATTTTGAGTTACAATCATTTCCACCTCCCTGTTTTTCCCGTACCCACCCTCCCAGAATAGCAATACCACAAGATATTGCTTGCTCCAATCTGCTCTCTCCCATACCTTCTCCCATACCCCCTTCGACTTTTCCATTAGAGGGAGGTGAATCTTTGTGTCCCAATGCCTGCATATCTTATCTCCCAATTACAAGCAAAAGAGTATTAATAATAATATTTATATATATTTGCAATATTTAATCTTAAGACCTTGAATTTCAGATCCATTTATTTCCTCCCTTGTCACACATTCCCTCTGGGGAGTTAAGGAATTCAGTATATGTTGTACATGTCTAGCTATGCACAACATTGTCATAGTAGATATATTGTACAAGGCTGCTTATATGTCCTCAATCCATATATAACTGTAACCATATACACACACATTCACATATGTATTCATATGACCATACACCCTTCTTCCATTATTTTCATAGTGAGAAAGATGTCATCAGTCACAGATATTGCTTTTCCATATAGGAATGTAAATAGTTCAACTTTGATAAGTACCTTTTGATTTCTTTTCCCTGATTACCTTCTCAGGCATCTCTTGCTTCTTGTGTGTGTATGTCAAATTTTCTATTCAATTCTGGTTTTTTTCCTCAAGAATGCTTGAAAGTCCTCTATTCTACTGAATGACCATATTTTCCCCTGAAACAAAATACTCAGTTTTGCTTGGTAGGTGACCCTTGGGTTCATTCCCAGCTCTTTTGCCCTCTGGAATATCATATTCCATGCCCTTCAATGCCTCAGGGTAGAAGCTGCCAGGTCCTGGGCTATTCTGATTGTTTCCACAATATGGAAATTCTTTCTTCATGGCTGCTTGTAATATTTTCTCCTTAATCTGGGGATTCTGGAACCTGGCTATAATATTCCTGGGAGTTTTTTTGGGGGGGTGATCTTTTTCAGGAGGTGATCAGTGGATTCTTTCAACCTCTATTTTTTCCCTCTGGATCTAAAACATCAGGGCAGTTTTCCTTGAGAATTTCTTGAAGGGTGATTTCTAGGTTCTTTCTTTGATCATGGCTTTCAGGTAGTCCAATAATTTTTAAATCGTTTCTCCTGGACCTTTTTTCCAGGTCAGTGGTTTTTCCCATGAGATATTTCACATTGCCTTCTAATCTTTCATTTGTTTGGATCTGCTTAACAGCATCTTGATTTCTCATAAAGTCATTAGCTTCCATTTGCTCCAGTCTAACTCTGAAGGAATGAATCCCCTCAGTGAACTTTTGAGATTCTTTTTCCATTTGGCAAATATGGCTTTTTAAGGCATTCTTCTCCTCATTGCCCTTTTGGGCCTCCTTTGCCATTTGAGTTAGTCTATTTTTTTAGGTGTTTTCCTCAGTCAGACTGTTGACCCTCATTTCATGCTTTTCCTGCATCCTTCTCATTTCTCTTTCCAATTTTTTCTCCACTTCTCTTATTTGATTTTTAAAGTCCTTCTTAAGGTCCTCTGTGGCCTGCACCCCTCTCAGGTTTTCCCCTGGGGCTTTTGGAGCAGGACTTCTGACCTCACAGTCCTTTTCCCTCTCTATGCCCCAAAATAGGAGTCTAGGGTTTCATTTTTCTGTTTAATTTGTTTCCTTTGCCTTGGCATGTTGCCACTTAATTATTGACTTTTGGGCTTGTTGCCACACTATGGCATTGTGGCCAGATAGGGAAATTTTCATCCCGAATGTGTGGGGGACAACTTCCGTTTCTGGAAGCTGGAAGCCCACCCACGACCTCCACCCCAGATCACAATCCAGATCCAGGGAGGTTAAAGCAAGAGCAATTACCCCCAAAGACTGATCGTTGGATCTCCCAAAAGTTTGCAGTCCAGGAGCTGGAGCTGCAGCTGCCTCTGAAAACTACAAAATGGTGTGTGTCTTCAGCAGCTTCTAGCCCTCAGGGGAGGAAGCCGACTCATTTCCCAAATACTGGTCCCAAAGTCCATAGGGCACTAACCTCTCACTTTGTCCTAGGCATGTCTATGTTGATAATTCTGGAATTGCCACAACTGCTGGTGTTCTGGGGTCTCTCCAGCCAGCTGATGGCCCTGCCGCCCTGGGGCTGAAACCTTGGCTCATGGGGACTTGGGCTTGGCTCGGCTCAGCTCGGCTTCCCATGCTCTGGTCTCCCCACTGCCAGCTCCCAGACCACTGCCCTGGTCCTTCCTGTAGGGCTGCTGGGCTGTCCTCAGCGGGAGGTTAGCTTCTCTGTGTCATTCATTGGGTGCTGGGGCTCCAGAAGTTGTTCAGAGTCCCCTTTTACATAGTTTGGAGGAAATCTGGGGGCAGAGTGGGTTAGATGAGAAGTTTCTACTCCGCCATCTTGGCTCTGCCACCAGATATGATGCTATTTTAAATTAGACATAATCTTGGCCTTCATTAAGTTAAGATAGAAACACAAACAGTTTTAAGACCTAGCAATACATGTGTAATGAAAGTATAGACTATATGTGAACTTGGTGGATTTCAGTGTTCCTCCTCTGCTAGCATCCCCACTGTCCACTTGGTCTTCCATCTTTCCCATTTTACCTTCCTTTTCAGCTTCTTTGTTGGGCATCTGCTTTCAGTCCCCATCTCCATCTTATCCCTGCCTCTGCCAATCTCCTTGCATGCCACAGTTATTTTCTGTTTGCTCATACTATTTGGTACTTGAACACAGTAAATTTGGGATTCCTAAGAGTTGAGCAAAAAACAAAATAGAGAATAACATTAATAGACCTTAATGTACCCCAGTGGGGGTAGAGCTTGAGAAACAAAGTAAAGAAAGAAAAATAATAAATGTTCCCAGTCATCAAGACCAGTCATTCTACTAGCTTGGAATACTGGACAATAGAAAGGAGACCAGAGAGAAGAAGATTGGGGTAACCCCAGGCCCTAAACTTACGACCTCTCCACAAATTACTAAAAAAAATGCCTAGTTTCATGCAACAAAAAGACTTTAAATATTTTATAATCCCTTCGGTTTTTATATGAAGTTGAATTCATGTTATACATTTAAAAAATAATACCTTCACCTACCCCAAAGATAACAATGGAGCTATAATTCAGAAATGAACTTGAGGGCAATTCAAATTTGCCGTTTCTGCTATAGTTCTCTTGATCCACTTGACTTCATACTAATTTTTATAGATCAGGCCATTTATCCATTTTCCTTTCTTTGTGGATCTGTCTGATTAATCTGATTTAATGTATCTGTATTCTGCTAGAATGATAGGGCTAACTCCCTGCTGTGGGAACTTGGCCAACATTTGCACTGTAAATCCAATTATGGAGGCTTAGCAGGAGCTACTGCACCAATCAGCCCTCCATGAGCTTTTCTGTTCAGCAGCTGTCAAATGAAGTCTGGCATTCCTATGAATGACTGGCAAGCAGCCCTTTGCAAAGGGACTATAGAACATTTTCTCCTCCTGTGAGAACTAGATCTTTAAATACCTTATGAGTAGCCAAGCTTACCTGTTGTCTTGCCATGAATCAGGCAAGATCACACTAAGCACACCTTTATTTTTAAAAGTAATATTTTATCACCAATGTTTGAAAAGAATCTGGGACTTACAATAGAAATGAGTCAATCAATCAAGAAGAATTTATTAAAAACTACCTGTATCCAGCACAGTATGGGCATATAAAGACAAAAAAATATAAAGTCTCTGTAAACTCACAGAGTTTATAACCTTTCTTGGGAGATGATGTGTACATACATGCTACAAGCATGCATATTTGGAATGGACGAATTCAGAAATATATTAGGCACTAGCAGTTAGAAGGTCTAAAAAGAAAGGCTCAGTAGAGGCTATGCTTGAGCTATTTCTTAAAAGATGAGGTGGAAACAACTTCCAAATAATGTTAAAGAGGACTCTGAACAACTTCTGGAGCCCCAGCACCCACAGAACTACACAGAGAATCTAAGCTCCGGCTGAGGACAGCCCAGCAGCCCTGCAGGGAAGGACCAGTGCAGCACTCTGGGAGCTGAGCCCAGGCCCGCCATGAGGTGGTGAGCCTCAGTTTTAGTCCTAGGGCGACTAGGCTAGCAACTGGCTGGAGGGACCCCAGAACAGCAGCAGCTGTGGCAATTCCAGAATTATCAGCACAAATATGTCTAGGATAAAGTGAAAGGTTAGTGCCCTATGGACTTTGGGACCAGTATTTGGGGAACACGTTTGCTTCCTCCCCTGGGGGCGAAAAGCTGCAGAAGAAACTGCAGCACAGAAGCCATTTTGCAGTGTCATTGGCGGCTCTAGCTCCTGGTCTGCAATCTGTAGGGAGATCCAGGCATCAGTCTGGGGGTTAATCACTCTTGCTTTAAACTTCCTGGATCTGGATTGTGGTCTGGGGAGGGGGGAGTTTGGGGGGGTTTCCAATTTTTCAGAGTGGGTGGAGGCTTTACAGAGGCCAAACAACCTGCGGAAATTGTGAAGACCCCATGTGTGGGATGGAAGATCTCCTCTCTGGTGGCAGAGTCCTACTGTGGCAACAAGCCCCAAAATCAAGCAATTAAGTGGCAACATGCCTAGGCAAAAGAAACAAAATAAACAGAAAAATTCAACACTGGACTCCTATTTTAGGGGCAAAGAGGATCAAAGCATGGAGGAGGACGGTGAGGTCAGAACTCCTGCACCAAAAGCCACAAATGAAAATACAAGCTGACTACAGACCATAGAGGACCTTAAGAAGCAGATAAGAGAAGTGGGGGGAAATTGGGAAGAGAAATGAAAAAGATGCAAGAAAAGTATGAAATGACAGTCAAAAACCTGACTGAGGAAAATAACACCTTAAAAAGTAGACTAACTCAAATGGCAAAAGAGGCTCAGAAAGGCAATGAGGAGAAGAATGCCTTAAAAAGCCGAATTTGCCAGATGGAAAAAAGAATCTCAAAAGCTCACTGAGGAAACTCATTCCTTCAGAGTTAGACTGGAGCAAATGGAAGCTAGTGACTTTATGAGAAATCAAGATGCTGTTAAGCAGATCCAAACAAAGGAAAGATTAGAAGGCAATGTGAAATATCTCATGGGAAAAAACACTGACCAGGAAAATAGATCCAGGAGAGATAATTTAAAAATTATTGGACTACCTGAAAGTCATGATCAAAGAAACAACCTAGAAATCATCCTTCAAGAAATTCTCAAGGAAAATTGCCCTGATATTTTAGTCCCAGAGGATGTAATAAAGGTTGAAAGAATCCACCAATCACCTCCTGAAAAGGATCCCAAAAAGAAATCCTAGGAATATTATAGCCAGGTCCCAGAACTCCCAGATCAAGGAGAAAATACTACAAGCAGCCAGGAAGAAACAATTTCAATATTGTGGAAACACAATCAGAATAGCACAGGACCTGCCAGCTACACTGAGGGATGGAAGCGCATGGAATATGATATTCCAGAGGTCAAAAGAGCTGGGATTGAAGCCAAGAGTCACCTACCCAGCAAAACTGAGTATCTTGTTTCAGGGGGAAATATGATCATTCAGTGGAATAGAGGACTTTTAAGCATTCTTGAGGAAAAAACTAGAGTTGAATAGAAAATTTGACATTAAGACACAAGAAGCAAGAGATGCCTGAGAAGGTAATCAGGGAAAAGAAATCAAAAGGAACTTATCAAAGTTGAACTATTTACATTCTGACATGGAAAAACAATAACTATGACTGATGAAACCTTTCTCAGTATGAAAATAATTGAAGAAGGTTATATGGGCATAGGAATACATATGTGAATGCGTGTATATATGTTTCCAGGTATGCATTTATATAGGGCACAGGTCAAATTTAGTGGGAAGGCATGACCCTTAAGGGGTTAAGAGGTGAGAGAGGAATGTGGCAAGAAGAGACGGGGAGAGACAGGGTATGGTAAACTATCTCATGTAGAAGAGGCAAGGGGAAGTAGTTGAAGGGGAGGGGAAGAACAAGAAGACAAAAGGGCAAAACTATATTCTCATTGAAGCTGGCTCAAGGAGAGAACCACATACATGCTAAATGGGATATCTCACCCTGCAGGAGAGTGGGGAAAAGCATGATGAAAAGGGGGATGATGGAGGGGAGGGCATTTTAGGGGTGGGGAGGGTGGAAGTACCCACTTTCAAAGAGGCACAGGATCAAAGTAGGGAATGGGCCAGGTGTCAGCTGAGATGGATGGGAGGGAAATATAAGCAGTCTTTTACAATATATCTACTATGGTAATGTTTTGAATAGCTATACATGCACAACACATACTGAATTGCTTATCTTCTCAGAAGGAGTTGGTGACAAGGAAGGAAGGGAATGGATCTGAAAATCCATTTTAAATTAAAATTTAATTTTAAAATTAAATGTTTCATAAGATGTCCAGCCATTGGGCTCAGAGATTCACTTTGCCCTAATGGCAAAGTCGAAGGGGGTATAGGAGAAGATATGGGAGAGCACAGATTGGATGAGGGGATATCTAGTGGGACTGCTATCCTGGACTGGTTGGTAGGGAAAAAATGGGGGGGGGGGGAATTGTAACTCAAAATCTGGTGGAAATGAATGATGCAAACCAGAAGTTAATAAAGCATTTGTTTAATAAGAAAAAAAAAGATGAGGTGAAGGTGAAAAGAGATAGCATGCAATTCATGTGGGATAGCCAGTGAAAAGACAGGGCCTTGGAAGATGGACTGCTGTATTTGAGGGACAGATACAAGCCATAAAGTGCTTTAAAAGTCAAACAGAGAAGTTTATGTTTTATCCTTGAGGAAATAGGAGGGCACTGGAGTGTATTGAGTAGGATACATAATAAGATTTGTAGTTTTAAAAAAAATCACTTTGGCAGCTGTATGGAGAGATTGGAAGGAGGTGAATAATCTTGAGGTAGCAGGCCAGTTGGAGACCACTACAATGTAAGAGATGAAACAAAGGCTTCTTAATTTGGAGTCTATTAGCATACATTTATTTATGTATGGTAGTATTTTTTGGCTTACTCCAACAAAGCTAAGTAATACATTGGGTAAAGATCTTCTGGGTTGTGAGACTTGCAGACATGAGTACAAATCTAGAGTCAGAAATTTATTGACTGTGTAATGCTAGGCAAATCTCTTATCCTCTTTTTGCCTCACTTTCCTCTTCTATAGAATGGGGATAATAATAGTACATATCTCCCAGGGCCATTGTAAGGATCAAATAAGCTAATACTTTAAAGCACTTAACACAATGCTTCTTAAGCATATAGGATGTGCTTAACAAGAGTATATTTCATTCCTTTGTAATTCTATGTATTTTATTTTATACAGTTTAAAACTTTATTTTGAGAAGCGTCCCATAGGTTTTAACTGATTACCAAAAGGGCCCATCACATTCACGCATATACAAGAACAAAATAAAAATATTAATCATTGTTCTAGATGAAGTTGGTGGCTGTATAAATAGAAAGAATGGATTTTATGTGGCATGCTATGAAAATAGTAATACATAAAGATCTCTTAGTTGATTAAATCAACTTCCTTCATTTTGCAAACAATGAAACTGAGCCCCAGAAAGATTAAGTTACTTGCTCAAATGCATAAAGATAGTAAATAACAGAAATTGGAATGGCACCCAGTTCACCTGACTTCCAGGCAAAATTTCATATCATTATACCATACTATCCTTTCCACTTTTAGGAGGGGCATTGAACCTCCCTAAGGCTTTACAAATAGATGATTTCTAGAGTAATGATAGGTTTTAATGAATTATTGCTGATAATTTATATTAATATATCATTTAAAAGAAACAAAATTTAAAAATCCAGTGACAAAAATCAGAAGAAGCAGCAAGAGCAACAAAAAGCACAACCACAACAAGTTTATCCCCATTGGAGAAAACTGATCTTCCTTTTCCAAGGACTAAAACGTCAGTATCAGCAAAGCAAAAACAGAACAGTACTTACATTCTTCCAATATTAATTAACCAAACCAAACTTTGTTAATTGTAACTCATTACAAAAATGTAAAAAAAAAAAAAAAAGACAGAGTATTGAAGATCTTATATTCATTCTAAATGATCACTTTGTCAAAATGGTAATTTCCTGTTTGAATGCTCATCATTTGATCTATATGATGCATTCTTCAAGGTAATTAACCACAATGATCACAGCCAAAATGAGTTTATACTGCTCTTTATGTTAATGAGAAAGAAAAGTATCGGGAAATTAAGCATTTCAGTCAAGCTTTTTTTTTTCTTTACATACAATAATACACAACACTTGTCTCTTCACAATTTAAAGTAATATTAATGAAGAAAAGACTGTGTTCACTGTTTCATTTATCTGCAAAATACGTATTTATGAATTACGTAATGTGGTCCAGGCAATGTTCCAGCATTGGGGAGAGATAGAAGGAAAAAGAAGCCCATGTCCTGACTGAGTTTTTATAGTCTAGAATGATATAAGAATGCCAGCTATGGCATAGTTAGTAATAAGAATGCTGAAACTAAATCTTATTTAAGCTCAGATCATGAGTCCAGCTTGGATACTTCCTAGATACATAATTATAACCAACTCCGATAACCCCTATAAGAAGTTTTTTTTTTCACCTGTAAAATGGAAATACTATTTTCATTATCATTCCCAAAACCTTAAAGAGAAATATAAATATTTTATTATTGTTAGGAATAGGTGGGAAAGACACACATGTAGGTAACTGTAGATTAGAATAAGGAAAAGGGTAGCAATAGGAACAATGCTTTCATTGACAAGGGGTCTCCATCATGAGGAAATTCCTACCAATGCTTGTTTCATCTTTAATTATGATATATTTCTACACCCAAATTTTTGTGTTCATATACAACTTTTATTTGTCCTTTTCAAATGAATGAGATTCATCTAATACTCCTTCATTTCCCCCTCCATTTTTATATACCTTTTTTGGCACATACTCCAAAGAAGAGAAATAGAAAACTCTTCCCTTTTTAACTTCTTTAGAACTCAGCATACAACTTTTACCCTCTCTGCTGTTTCTTTCTTTTTTTAATGCCAAGGAAAGAAGTGTTCTCTGATTCTGTACATTAAATCTTTCTAGACCATTTAAAAAGTTCTGAAAGGACATGTGTTTATTTCTCCTCTTTCAGAATGTTAGCACTACATCATAATGCAGCCCCCACATTTCACAAATATGTCATATCTATGTTTATTTTGACTTTAATGCCTACATTTAGAAATTTCTACCAAAGTCTTGAGATTTGTTTTCGTCTGAAATTTCTGAAAACTGTCTATTTCTTTGAATATTTTTAATATATTTTTATCCATTTAAGATTATGCTCAGCTTCTCAGAACAAATATTTCTTGGGTGTTCATTTAAATCTTTAGCTTTTTGAAGTAGTATATTCCAAGATCTCCTCTTATTTATAATAGAGCTAGCAAGATTATTATTTTTTTTGCTTTTTATTTGTTTTTTGATTTTGTTTTTTTTTTTTTGTTTGTTTGTTTTGTTTTTAACCTTGAATGGAGTTCCTTGGAACTTGAATTACTTCTTTCTACTTGAAATACTTCCATTTAATGTAGGAATTTATTTCACTTATATCCTTTACAATTTTGTTTTATCCTCTTTTAAAATTGTAATTGGTTTATGGTGGGGCAGCTAGGTGGCACAGCGAGTAGAGCTTCGGCCCTGGAGTCAGAAGGACCTGAGATCCGGCCTAAGACACTTAATGCACACACAAACAAAAACCTATCCATGTGACCTTGGGCAAGTTACTTAACCTCAATTGCCCTCCAAAAAAAAAAAAAAGCAAAAAAAAAAGAAAAGAAATTGGCTTATGGTCTATTTACTTTGTTGTTTTTGAAATTTCCAGTTTTATTAATGGTTTATTTGCATTCAGTTATGTTAATATTTTTATTTGTTTGTTTTTTGCTTTTTGGAGAGCAATTGGTGTTAAGTGACTTGCTAGTTTTTGTGTTGAGTGTTTGAGGTCAGATTTGAACTCAGGTCCTCTGGAGTCCAGGGCTGGTGCTCTTTTCATTGTGCCACCTAGCCACCCATTAATATTTTCTTTAATTTTTAGAATTTCTATTTTGATATTGCATTTAAAATATTTTCTATTCTTTATAATTCATAAATCCAATACAATGATTTTTTTTCTCTTTTGTTGATGGAAGTTTTAGAAATGTAAATTTTCCCTGAAGGCTTTCCTTGGCTATGTCTCAAAAAGATTTGCTTATATTCAATTATATCAGTTTGATAACATTATCTAATATTTCTATAATTTCTTATTTGATTCACTGATTTACTGAGGCAACAAATAAACTTATTTTTTCTCCATAGTAATTTACTTAATATAATTTTATTGCATAATTGTCATTAAAGGGTAAGTTTAATATTTCTATATTTCTTCTTATCTTGTGAAATTATGATGCCATACAGTATAATTATTTTTGTGACAATGCTATGTATTGTTGTAGAATTTGTATATTCCATCCTGTTACCATGCTGTCATTGCCAATAATTTAATTTATTATTTAATATTTAATTTAATATTTCTATAACGTTTTAAATATTCTATTCTGTTCCTTAATTACCCTTTTTACTTAATTTTCTTATAAAAAGTAATGATTCAAGCTGTGCAACACATCACTGAAGGCTCGGAAAATGTAACACATGATTAGATTGGTACAATTTATAAATATACATATGTATATATATAAATATCAATTTTTTATTTTAAAGTAATTTCTAGTTTTATTTATTAATTTACTGCCTTATTTACTTTTGATTCTATTAATCTTTTTATTTTTAGAATTTTTATTTTGGTGTTTCATTTTAAAATAAAATTTCCTTTTAAAAAATCACATATCTAATTACTTGATTTGTTTCTTTCATTGATGAAAATTAATGGAGATATATATTAAAACAAAGTTAATAAATTATATGTCCACATACATCTATAGACACACACATATGCACATATGTGTGTCTGTATCTGTGCATATATGAGCATATATGTATATACATATGCATATACACAGATGCACATATGCATGCATGCATGTATGCATACATACATATATTCCCATCTAATCATTTCTTTCTAGGAGTTTTACAGGTGCTACATTTCTGTAAGTTACAGTGATATGTTACACACTTTGAATAATTCCCTTTTATAAAAATTAAATAAGAAAATAGTTTACTCATAAAAGAATTTTAAGAATGTTAAATATAATAAATCTCTGGTAAATAGCTAAATTGTAACAGAAATGAATATATTCATTGCACAATAATATATAGTAGTTACAAAAATATTCCACATTGCATAATACTTGAATAAGTGAAATTTGGATGTCTGTGTGTGTGTATTTCACTGTATCTCAGAAATTACCTAAAAAAAAAAAAACAAGCAAAATAATATACTGTGAATTGTAAAATACTCAAATTGATCTGAGAGCTCATCAGTTTGGTAGTTCACTCCAACATTAAATATCACAACCTATTCATTCCTGGTAATTAATTTTTGTCCATATTTACCATTCTGTGCTTAACTAGAGGGATGCAAAATTATATTTCATTTATTGTTTAGTAGTTGTGGAAAACATTCAGCTTGAGAAAAGTTACAAGATTTCTCCCATCTGCATATCAAGATTGTTCAAGATTCTAATAAAATTCATAACAAAAATAGTCACTTTCAGTAATCCTCTGATAATAAATATCCAGTGTAGCTTAAAATGGGGAGATTTGGGTTCACCAAAGTTATTCACAATGGGAATGTGATAGACAAGATAGATTACCAAGTCTTGATTGAATGATATGCCTTGGATAGTGAAACCTTCTAAACAGTTCTTTTTGGAAATGAAAGTATGCAGACTGTATCAAATGCCAAAACACTGCAAAGCCTCCTGGAAGATATCCATCAGCATTGCAATGATGTTAGCTTGTCTATCCATGTACAAAAGAACAAGTGGATGAAAAGTTTCTCTTGCCAATATTTCAACATGTATTTAAATAAACTTTCTGTAGGGCTTGTCCAATAGCATACATCTCTTGGACAGATATTTAGACATTGATTATCACTTTTTTCAAATGGAATATTTAGGCTATCTAAGGAGAAATGACTGGGTCATCTATCCAGTCCAAGACCATTAATTTGACCAAGAACAAGTGAAGTCAAGAATTATGGAATAAGAGTGGGCCAAGATCCTAGTCTTAGTTCTTTATTTCAATACAGGTCAGCAGTTCTGTCATTCTAAACCCAAGATGAGATTAGAGTCCCAGTTCATGGGCTCAGAACACTGTTAGCTCAATAGTTTCTGTGTGGTTTCTCTGGTCCAGAAATGGAATCATGGACTTTGTCCACAGGCTCAAAAGAGTATATGCATCTTATCACTGAATTGGTTGAAGCTTTAAGTTAGCCTATATACAACAATTATCTATAGAAGATCCAACCAAAGGCAAATCTATAGTTGTGCTTCATAAATTCATATAGGGTTTGGGAGCCTGAAAAATCCAGGAATGCTCTTAACAAACTCTGCCTTGATCAGATTACTTGGAGGTTACTGAAAGTGTGCCTGTCCCTGGTCTGAGCCACCCCAATAATCTCTAAAGAACAAAATACTTGGGGCGGCTAGGTGGCGCAGTGAGTAAGAGCGCCGGCCTCGGAGTTGGGATGACCCGAGATCAAATCCAGCCTCAGAAAATGAGCACCCACACACAAATAATGACTAGCCGTGTAACCTTGAGCAAGTTACTTAACCCCAATTGCTTAAAAAAAAAAAAGAAAAGAAAAAGAACAAAATACTTAATTTGAAGAGAACTAAAGACTAAAGTAAAAGACTAAATAAATTTGGCTACAACCATAAAAGATTCAATATTTTTGGCAGAAATTCAAAGAGCAGGGGCGGCTAGGTGGCGCAGTGAATAGAGCACTGACCCCGGAATAAGAAGGACCTGAGTTCGGAGCCGGCCTCCGACACTTAATCCACACAAAAACCTAGCCGTGTAACCTTGGGCAAGTTACTTAACCCCAATTGCCCTAAAGGGGCGGCTAGGTGGTGCAGTGAGTAAGAGTGCCGGCCTCGGAGTTGGGATGACCCGAAATCAGATCCGGCCTCAGAAAATGAGCACCCACGCATAAATAATGACTAGCCGTGTAACCTTGAGCAAGTTACTTAACCCCAATTGCTTTAAAAAAAAAAAAAGAAAAGAAAAGAAATTCAAAGAGCGTAGCCTATACAGTGATCTGAAAGTAAGACTGGAATAATGAAAAAAAAATTAGCAAAAACAGTTATTAATGAACCAGAGATGCACAATACACAAATCCAGATGTGGAAAATAAGTCCAACACACATATTAGCAAAATCTCAAGGAAAACTATAGTTTAGCCATAGATCAATTAAAATTCCTATAAGTTAGGTGAGTTTAAAAAGAAATGTTAAAAATATACATAAAATTAGGATGCTGAGGAAAAGAACTGAAAAAGAAATGAGAGTACTAGAAGAAAGATTTAAAAAAATACAAGTTCTTATCAGAAGAAAAAAATCATGGTCAAGTAATAGATCCATAGAAAATTAGAATGGGAATAAGATAAGTTAGTGATGATAATAATAAATTAAAATTATATAACATATTAGTGCTTGAAAATGCTTAATAAATGTTACTTCATTTCATAAAGCAATATATACAATTATAACTTTTATGAGTGCATGGGACAAAGATATTAAAACAAATTTGAAGCATTGACAACAAGAAAATAAAAGATATCATATAAAACAATTAACCTGGAAAATTTCACAGAGAAATATTTTATAATCATTTATATACTTGAAAACCATGAAGAAAAAAGAAATATGGCTGAGCATAATGAGTAAACACTTTGTAATAAAAACATGGGAATGATAGAAATATTTTTTTAAAATAGGTACAAGTGAACAACCATAACATATTTTACACTGGAAAAGAAGATATTACAACAATTTCTCCTGTAGAATCTTAATGTCATCAGGAAATAGAGAAGTCAAATAAGAGATATCTTAGGGGTCATCATGAAGAGGTTGATGATCTGAACATGAGAAAGGAAAGGGCAAGAAATAGGATACTTTAGGAAAGAGAACGGGCAAATTGTTGAGCAAATTCATTATGTTACAAAGCTAGATGCTGTAGCAGCAAGCACTCCAGCATTCCCAGGGGGGCTGCCAACAAAGGCTCTTAGATCTGCTTTTCTAAAGGAAATGGGTTAATGAATCTTAACTTGATCAATCAAACATATAATTTACCTAGTTCAGGGGGAAAAGTCAGCACCCAGAACTACAGAGTATACAGAGGCAACAAGCAGAAATTACGAGAAAACAGAAAAACAAACAGATCAAGCAGACAGGCCTCAAACTGTCCAACCATTACATCTATACCTAGTCAGTTACCAGAAAGGAAAGCATCAACATCTGCGTTTTTCAAAGTCGGGGGGCTCTCAACGCCTGCCCAGAGTCTGTTCTGGTTAAATCACACAACTCTTCTCAAAGTGAGCCCCAAATCAAAGTTTCACCTAAGGGATTATATAGTCTTCTCCTGGGTCAGAGAATGTAACAACCCTCTTGACCCACTCACTGCCCAATCACAAAGTATCTCCTAAAAAACAAGCCTCCCACCACATGCTCCAGGTGAATTTAACCTAGGGGCAGGGAAGATCTTAAATTCACATTTCTATTACAGATGCACATAAAGAAGTTTATGAAAATGAGGAAGAGGTTGGTGGACTAGATGTTACTGGGACCTCCCTTTCATCTAAACTTTCAAAGGAGGGTAGGACAAACAGATGATTTTAATGGAAAAAAATACTAAATTTGCAAACAAGAGGGAGTGGGAGAACAAAGATGAGGAGGAGATTAACACATAGATTACTTTTAAGCAAAACAAAATTTAGGATGTTAAAAAGGTCATGAACAGGAGTTTAAAAGGAAAAAAAAAGTATAAGAACTTGCCATTGTGGGCTGGGTAAAGAGAAAGGAAAAGGTACAGGAGAGAAGTTGTTTCAAACATAGAGCACAGGTACACTCCTTTCTTACTGTTCTATTCTTTGTAAAGAAGCTTCTGAGTGATTGGCTTATGTGACAAAACAGAAAAATGATAAATGTTGGAGAAGATATGGGAAGACTGAAACACTAATGCATTATTCAAGGCATTTTGAACTGATTCAAACATCCTGGAAAGCAATTTGGAAATATGCCCAAAGGGCTATAAACTGCAGCAACACCACTTTTATGTCTATATACCAAAGAGATAGTAAAAATAGGAAAAGGAGCCACATGTACAAAAATATTTATAGCAGTTCTTTTTGTGGTGGCCAAGAATCGGAAATTGAGGGGATTCCCATCAATTTGGGAATGGTTGAACAAGTTGTGATATATAAATGTAATGGAATACTAGGTTGCCATAAAAAAAATGATGAGCCGGTAGACTTGAGAAAAACCTAGAAAAAACTTATAGGAGCTGATGCTGAATGAAATGAGCAGCACCAGGACAACACTGTACATAGTTAGAGAAATATTGTGCAATTACCAACTTTGACAGACTTAGTGGGTTTGTTTTTGTTTGTTTGTTTGTTTGTTTTTCTTTCTTTTTTTAAGAAATGCAGAGATCTAAGACAATTCCAAAAGACTCATAGATGAAAAATGCTATCTACATCCAGAGAAAGAAGTATAGGGTTTGAATGCATACTTTTTTCTGTTCTTTGTTGCTGTTGTTTCTTGTGGTTTAACCCTTTAGTTATAATTCTTCTTTTACAGCATGACTAATGTGGAAATATGTTTAGTATGATTGTACATGTATAACCTTTGTCAAATTGCATGCCATTTCAGGGCAGAGGGAGTAGAGGAAGGGGGAGAAAATTTAGAACTCAGAATCTTAGAGAAGTGTATGCTGAAAACTACAAACAAATAAAGGGGAAATAAGAAGGCAAAGAAGAGGGGTGAGAGTATTAAAGAAAAGAATAGAATGACTACATCCTGAAATCTACCCTTGAACAATAAAGTTTTCCTCAGTTCCAAGTTTTTTTGCTGAAAAATTAAAAAGTTTTCTCAGTTCTTCTTGTGAGCATTGAGTATTAACCATATATCACATACAGGAGAGACTTTATTTCATAGCAGAGTAACACAAGAAGTTGATCTTCAATCAATAAACAAATAAAAACAATTTTCCTTCTTTGTTCGTGGACTTCTTCCTTTCTCTGGGGAACTATTGAGGTTCACATTATTATAGGCTTGACCTGTGGAAAAGAAAAAGGGAGAATAAAAGAGCAGAATATAAAATATCACACCAACTTCATCTGCCCTTCTTCATTTTACCTTTAAAACCAAGCAGGGAGAGAAAGAAAAAGAAATTCCAGTCCTAATAACTACAAAATGTAGAAAACAACTTGGAGTTCATCAATAAATATATACCTAGGGAATACATGAATAAAGAAAAAAAACCCACAAAAATAAGAAAGATAAATAATTAGAAAGATATTAATTGTTCAATTTAGATCTATGCTAATATCATAAAAAGGATAATACTGCATAAACTGATCAACAATTTAAATTTCTTGCCAAATTACTTAAAGATTCCTTTATATTACTATCCAAAATTATAACTACATTCAGCATTGCCTGCTCAAAAATCCTAAGGGAAATACTTGAAAAAATTAAGAAGAATATCTGATACTACCAGATCTGAAGTTACACTATAAATCTGCATATTACTGCAATAATCATAAAAAGTCACTGCTTGAAGAGAATATTAAAGCTTATAAATGAAATTAATTAGATAATAACACTCAGATTCAATGGAACATACAACTGTGTTTCATAACCTTACAGGTAATAACTACTTGAGATGGTCTCCCTATTTGGCAAAACAAATACAAAAAAATAAAACCTGGGAAGTTGTCTGGCAGAATATAGGTTTAGATAATAATATTATTATTTATAACAAATTTCAAATAGGTGCGTGGCCTAACTATAACTGTTAATAACATAAACTAATTATAATGGAAAGAAATGAACCTTTCACAACTGTGTGTATAAAAGAAAAAGATTTTACCTAGTAAGGAATATTGAAGTTTACAATATTTTTAAATTTAGCAAAATCACGATGATTAAAGTCATATGAAAAACAATATTTGCAGGAAAGTTTTCTGATAAAGGACAGTTATCTAAAATGCATGCGGAATTAATGTAAACATAAGAACTAGTCGTTCCAAAATTGATTTGTACACTTTGGAGATAAATAGGCTATTTTTAAAGAAAATAAAGCTATGAACAATCTTATGAAATAATATACTCTAAATATTTAACAAAGGAGAATTGCAAATTAAAAAGAGTGGGTTTTATACCCAAATTTATCAAATTGACAAAGGTGACAAAGGGGGAAATGAAAATTATGGCTTAGGCTATGGGAAGAAAGGGGAGAGAGAGTATTAGCCTATATATATATATATAGTCCCTACTATGTGACAGGCACTTTATTAAGCACTTTAATAAATGTTATTTCATTTGATCTTCAAAACAACACTATTGAGATAATTGCTAGTATCATGCCCAATTCACAATTGAGTAAACTGATGCAAACAGAAGTTGATTGACTTGCTCAGAGTCACAGAACTAGTAAGTGTCTGAAATAGGATTTGTACTCAGATTTTCCTAATGCCAGGCACAGCAATCTATCTATTCACTCTACCACCTAGTTATGTGGACAGGGACACAAATCACCTCTTCTTAGAACTGTGGATTGTTTCAGTCTGGGAAATAATAAGGATGAAGAATATCATTGAAGTCACTAAATTATGCATACCATAAATAAAAAAAAAACTATGACTATTAGACAAAATACAAACAAGACTATGAAGAGAGTGGCCAAGGCACCATATGTACACAAATACTGATAGTAGCACTTTTTTGTGGTATAACTGTAAACAAATTAGTTATCTAATCTTATGGGGAATAACATTATTTCACACAAATATAATGCAATAGGACTGTTCTATAAGGAATGATAAAAGAGATTGATTCAGGGAAACTTGATAAGACTTATTTGAAGTAATATAGAATAAAATAAGCAGAATCAAGAGGATAATTTATATAGCAACTACAAGAATATAAAGGAATAATGTTGATGTACTGAATGACTCTGATCAATGCAGTAACAATAGCAACTTATGACAATAAGTGAAGAATGCCTATACTTCTTGGGAGAGAAGTGAAAGTCTAGAGTTTAAAATGAGGCAGATTTTTTTCAGTCAAATCAAGATTCATGTCGGGATGTGCAATATATAAATATTTTTTTAAAAGTAACTTGTTTGGTATGAGTACTGAGGGATATTGAAGAATTTTTCATTGGTTAGAATCCCTTGTCTTTTTTAATTGATATGTAATCACTTCCATCAAGAAGTGACCCTTTACCTATTGTATAGTTCCATTAGTAAAAACATTATTTTCAACATCTAATCTTGACATAGTAATAACCAGTTCCCTCCCACAGAGGGAAAAACAGAAATACTAACAGACACATAACCAAATATGTATACACAGATAGACATACAGATTCATTTATTGTCTATGATACAATTAGAAGTAAAATTGTTGAGGTAAATATTTTGTTGAAACTGTCTTAAGTTTGATTCTATTCTCCACTGAAGGAAGGTTCAAAGGGGTCTAAGGGAAGATGTACCTCCAGATGGTGGGTTGGAGAGAGTGGCAACATGTAATTTCTATTCTGACTCTTATCTTCTCAGTAAGTAAGCCTTTGTAAAACAAACAAAAAAGGACTGTGTGAGAATTCAAAAGGACAAGATAAAAAGAATAAAGGAACTGAGATATGTTTTCATACAGGTAGTATTCAAATTGATGAAAACATAGGTCTGCCAAGGAAATTTGTGTGATTCAAGGAGATGCCACTTGACTTAGAAGAAAGGAAGTAAAAGTTCAGAAATTAAATAAGAAAGGGAGGCAATAGTATGTGTCTGATCTCTATGAGAAACGTCAAAACAAAGTACAGAATATTAATTCTATATTCCTTCACATAAAGACTCCCTAGTCTTACATACTTGAGACAAAGTCCTGCTTTCTGAAACTTCTTCTGAATTTTGTTCTGAATTCAGCCTAATTTCCTGAAATTACAAATTAACCTCAGTCCTCATTCTTTCCTTTCTTCTTATATGCATTATAACTGTCCTGTTTAGCTTCATTTCACCTAGATGACATTTAAAATGTTGTCCCATAATTGTTCCTTCAGTTCTAACATTCAAATGCTATCCTTCTAAACAGTTCAAGATTATCTTCCTACTGGACAAGGAAGAAATATTTTCTATAACTTGGTCCAAGATTATACAGGCACTTAATTGTTGCCTTGCCTTCAACTGTAAAGGCATAAGACTTAAGAGCTGCATAATCTCTGCTCTGTAGAAATAAATGTATATTCATGCACTATACATATATTTATTTCAAAAATTTCCTTGTAGAAAAATATATTTGCCTTATACTTCACCATTTGTCTAAATATCTTCTCATTCCTCCTATCTTAAAAGCTCAATCATCTCATTTATAGCTGAGAGGATGCTAGTAATGGAGTCTCCCAGGCATGGAGAAAATCATGTTTTCACTATTACTCTCCCATGCAGACTTATTCCTAGGTGATTCAGAGAATGTTCTGACTGCAATCCATTAAAAGGGTGCCTACTTTTAAAAGGCTACAAATACTCTCAGAAAAGATATTCAAAATTATTTCTGTAATCTATTTAACTACAGAGAATTCATGAACAATCCTCCAAGCAGCAGATTTAATTAGATTTGTCCTTACCTTGCCCACCTACTCTATCCTAAATTATAACCAAGGATACTTAAGACATCTAGACTGAATATCTACAAATTCTATAAACATAAGTAAGGAAAAAATCTAGGATATAGTTTGTGTTTTGAGATGGTGCCATCAACTATGATTTATTAAATTTTATTCCTGATTATAATTTTTATTTGCTATCTGGTTTAGACATTCTACTAATGGTATAGGACTGATTGAATGTAATGAGCATTAGAGAGTCATTGATTACATGACCTTGAAATAAATTGGGTTTCTTACAATTATTAAGGATAGTTGATTGCACCAATAATTTTTAACCAGTTCAGATAATTGAAGTGCAAAAGTTTTCTGCTCCCTCTTCCCTACATAGACTTGTACTTGTTCACCATAATTGTGCAATAATATTTTCGTGAACCTTCCTTTCCCTTCCCACCACCTACAGGATATTGTTCTTCTCACATTCAATTCTTCTTTGAAGATTATTGAAACATAACAGAGTTACTCTCAACCTCTTTATTCAGATGATCCCTGGAGGGTTATGGTTTATTTTCATTGGTCATTTTCCCATATTAGAATATAAGAATTTTATATTTGCTTAGAATTTATCATTGTCTATTCAGTTTTACTTTTTTCTACCTTTATAACTTTATTATTTTACCTTCAAAGGTTTTATTTAGTTATGGTCTTTTTATCAGGAATATTCTAAATCTTTCAAAGCTATTTTTATCTACAATATTGTTGTCACACTGAATTTTCTTTTATTCTATTTCTGGTCACTACACTCAGCAATATTTCATACAATTATCCTCAGGTTTTTTTTTTTTTCTTTTTTACCCCCCTGAAACCATCCCCTTAATTATTTCTTACCATACTAGAGCACTTCATCATATTTATATGCCACAACTCATTAAACATTTTCCGACTGATGGACACAAGTATATATTACAAATATCTCTTCCTCCAAAAAGAGGTTTTTTTGTAGCTTTAGATGACTAACCTCTCATTTAATTAACTTTAGCTCTAAGCCCTTCTTTACTTTTGTCCTTTTCCCACCTATTTCCCTGTATAATAAAATCTACCTCTGTTCCAATCACATGTGTGACTCCCTGGGAATTGAATTCTATTCAGAGGGTTGCATTATTTTTAATATATATTTAATCATTTATTTTCCCCTGTTATATGTAAAAACAATTTTAACATTCTTTTTTAAACTTTGACTTCCAAATTATTTTCCTTTCTCTCTACATCCCCACCCCTCATTGGGAAGGCAAGAAACTTGATACAGATTAACATGTGTAGTCTTTGCATTTTTTCCCCTTGAACCTGGAAGCTCTGCATTTGATTAGAATATTCCTGGGCATTTTCATTTTCGGCTTTCCTTTAGAAGGTGATTGGGAGATTCTGTTTCCACTTTGCCCATTGATTCTAAATGATCTAAATAGTTTTCTTTTAAGATTATTTTGAATATGTCCTCTAGACTTTGGTTATGGCTTTCGGGTAGTCAAATGATTTTTTTTTCTCTTTTATTCGGTTTCCAAGTAGTTGTATTTGTTAACAGCCTTACTTTTTTTTCTTTTTCCCATTGCTTTAACTTTATTTTAATATTCTTATTGTCTCATGAAACCATTGATTTCTATTTCATTCATTTTAATATTTAGGGACATTGTTCCTGGGGTAAAATTTTACACCTCTTATGCTAAGCATTTAATTCACTGTCCAGCACTTTCTTCCATATCTCTCATTTAATTTTCATTTATAAAATCTAGTGCTCTTATTTCATTTATTAAGAAAAATAATAAATTTTGCTTCAATGCTTCCATGAACTCCAGCTGAATTTTTCCAAGCTATATTTTCTTTGACGCTTTGCTTATAGATTTTTGGAGCCATTATCTTTTCATAGGTTTGTGTCTTAATAATCCCTATTATCATAATAACTTTTAATATGTTTATATTCTCTTTGCTAATTCTTCCAATATACATTCTGAGCTAAGACATTATGTAAGAACTGAACTTTACATAATTATGGAGTGAGGATTGAGCTTGTTCTGCTACTAATTTCTTAGAATTAATAAGTGTTATGTTTTTTTTTTTTCATTCTCTCAAGGATCACTCATGCTGGGCACTTACAAGCTATTACACTTACAAGCTATTATAAACTGAAACCAAGACTTTACTTTGCTCCTAGTAACAGAATATGCTATATCACTGATTGTTCTGAAATTCCTCCTTGCCAATTATAAAGCCCAAGATCCAGGACGACTCCTTACCCTGGCATGACACTCCTGAAAAAACTTCCTTCCATACTGTGACTTGAATCTATAACTTGCAACTGGATAGTGGGCAACAGAGTTTTAAGTTGGCATTATGTCTGCACCCTCTATAAGGTGCCCTTGTATGGATTTTGGACCTTATCTTCTCCAGGTACACAAAGTTTCCCTCCACTCAGATCCTTTTTTCCAGTGTCCACAAAATTCTCTAGATATTTCCTTATGCTGATATAGACTGGAAAAGTAACTTTCAGGGTCTTTCTCTTGAATTTTCCCAACAGACTTAGTTTGGCATATTTTCTAGTTCTGATGGGATAAATAGGGGTATTAAAGGGGTAGAAGTCAATGTACTTCCAACTACTTAGGCATTTTGGATCTGTCATTGTGATTCTTTTTTTTTTCTGAACTGAACAACAAAACTAAGTCTCTTAAACACTCTGGGCCACTGTAACGGCAAGCAAAGGAGTACTTAGCACCTTGATTCACTTCAAGGGTCTTTGATCTTTGCCCCTGATTATCAAGTAGTTGTTAAGAAACAGAACCTGTGAAGCCCACAGTGGGAGGGACTTGCCAAAGACCAGAACAGGAAGGATATAAGAGGTGGGAATAGCAGGGAGGACCTAAAGATGATATAAAAACAGGACCACAATCTGGGTCTGAGCAAAACTGGGAGGAAGCATGGCTGTGGCACTGGCACTTTGTCTACCTGTGTTGATGTTACTTTGTCAGACTTGTCTGCTAACAGAGGATGTTGCTGCTGTTACAGAAGCCCTGGGACAGTATTGCTGATTCAGAATGCCTGAAAGACAATTTTATTTTTGTCGATTTTCAGAAGTCTTGGAGGAGGGTTTTGCTGATGTTTCCAGAGGTCCTGGGACTTTACTGATGATTTGTGTTGATTTCTTTTTTTTTTTTTAACAAATGCTTTATTAACTTCTGTTTTGCATCATTCATTTCCTCCAGATTTTGAGTTACAATCATTTTCCCCCCATTATTCCCCTACCCAACCTCCCAGAATAGTAGTCCCACAAGATATCACTTCCTCCAATCTGCTCTCTCCCATACCTTCTCCCATAACCCCATCGACTTTTCCATTGGAGGAAGGTGAAACTTTGTGTCCCAATGCCTGCACATCTTATCCCCTTTTACAAGCGAAAGAGTATTAATAATAGTATTTATATATATTTGAAACATTTAATGTTACGACCTCGAATTTCAGATCTATTTCCTTCCTCCCTTGTCACCCATTCCTTCTTGGGAAATAAGTAATTCAGTATATGTTGTACATGTCTAGCTATGCAAGACATTATCATAGTAGATATATTGTACAAGGCTGCTTATAATTCCCTCCCACTCATCCCACCCCCACCTGGTCCATTCCCTACATGATCCTGTCCCTCTTCTATAGTGGGTACTTCCAACCTCCCCTCACCCCAAGGATGCCCTCCCATCCATCATCCCTCCTCTCATCCCCCTTCCCCTATCCTGCTGCAGGTTGAGATATCCCATTTAGTATGTATATCATTTTCTCCCTGAACCAAATTCAATGTGAATGTGGTTTTGCCTTTTTAGCCTTCCTTATTCTCCCCCTCTTTTGCACCCACTTCCCCTACATGAGATAGTTTACCCTACCCTGTCTCTCCCCATCTCCTCTTGCCACTTTCTCTCTCACCTCATAATTTCATCCCTTGAGTATTCTCCCTTCCCAACAAATTCAACTTATGCCCTCTATCCATATATAACTGTAACCATATACACACACATTCACTTATGTATTCATATGACCACACCCCCTTCTTCCATTATTTTCATAGTGAGAAAGATATCATCAGTCACAGTTATCGCTTTTCCATATAGGAATGTAAATAGTTCAACTTTGATAAGTTCCTTTTGATTTCTTTTTCCTGATTACCTTCTCAGGCATCTCTTCCTTCTTGTGTCTGGATGTCAAATTTTCTATTCAATTCTGTTTTTTTCCTCAAGAATGCTTGAAAGTCCTCTATTCCACTGAATGACCATATTTTTCCCTGAAACAAAATATTCAGTTTTGCTGGGTAGGTGACCCTTGGGTTCATTCCCAGTTCTTTTGCCCTCTGGAATATCGTATTCCATGCCCTTCCATCCCTCAGTGTAGAAGCTGCCAGGTCCTGGGCTATTCTGATTGTGTTTCCACAATATAGAAATTGTTTCTTCCTGGCTGCTTGGAGTATTTTCTCCTTGATCTGGGGATTCTGGAACCTGGCTATAATATTCCTGGGAGTTTTCTTTTTGGGATGTTTTTATCAGGAGGCGATCGGTGGATTCTTTCAACCTCTATTTTGCCCTCTGGATCTAAAACATCAGGGCAGTTTTCCTTGAGAATTTCTTGAAGGGTGATTTCTAGGTTCTTTCCTTGATCATGGCTCTCAGGTAGTCCAATAATTTTTAAATTGTCTCTCCTGGATCTATTTTCCAGGTCAGTGGTTTTCCCATGAGATATTTCACATTGCCTTCTAATCTTTCATTTGTTTGTATCTGCTTAACAGCATCTTGATTTCTCATAAAGTCATTAGCTTCCATTTGCTCCAGTCTAACTCTGAAGGAATGAATCTCCTCAGTGAACTTTTGAGATTCTTTTTCCATCTGGCAAATTTGACTTTTTAAGGCATTCTTATCCTCATTGCCCTTTTGGGCCTCCTTTGCCATTTCAGCTAGTCTATTTTTTAAGGTGTTGTTTTCCTCAGTCAGGCTGTTGACCCTCATTTCATACTTTTCCTGCATCCTTCTCATTTCTCTTTCCAATTTTTCCTCCACTTCTCTTATTTGATTTTTAACGTCCTTCTTAAGGTCCTCTATGGCCTGCAACCTGCTCATGTTTTCCCCTGGGGCTTTTGGAGCAGGACTTCTGACCTCACAGTCCTTTTCCCGCTCTATGCCCTCAAAATAGGAGTCTAGGGTTGCATTTTTCTGTTTCCTTTGCCTTGGCATGTTGCCACTTAATTGCTTGACTTTGGGGCTTTTTGCCACACTATGGCTTTAAGGCCACCTAGAGGAATTTTCGTCCCGAACGTGTGGGGGGGCAACTTCCGTTTCTGGCAAGCTGTAAACCCACCTACAACTTCCACCCTAGATCACAATCCAGATCCAGGGAGGTTAAGGAAAGAGTGATTACCCCCCAAGACTGATCGCTGGATCTCCCCACGATTTGTAGGCTGGGAGCCAGAGCTGCCTCTGAAAACTACAAAATGGTGTGTGTCCTCAATGGCTTCTAGCCCCCAGGGGAGGGAGCTGACGCATTCCCCAAATACAGGTCCCAAAGTCCATAGGACACTAACCTCTTACTTTGTTCTAGGCATGTCTATGTTGATAATTCTGGAGTCGCCACAGCTCCTGGTGTTCTGGGGTTCCTCCAGCTGGCTGCTGGCCCTGCCGCCCTGGGGCTAAAACCTCAGCTCATGGGGAAGTGGGCTCGGCTCGGCTCGGCTCGGCTCCTGCACTCTGCGAGCTGCCGGCTCCCAGACTGCTGCGCTGGTCCTTCCTGCAGGGCTGCTGGGCTGTCCTCAGCGGGAGGTTAGCTTCTCTGTGTCGTTCTGTGGGTGCTGGGGCTCCAGAAGTTGTTCACAGTCCTTTTTTACATAGTTTGTGGGGAATCTGGAGTCAGAGAGGCTTGGAAGAGCTGTTTCTACTCTGCCATTTTGGCTTCGCCCCGATTTGTGTTGATTTCTTAGACCCTGTTTGTGGGTCTGTGTTGATTTCACAGGGAGAAAGTGAATTGATGATGGTGCTGGTAATGGGGATGAATGTTGTGGCTGTGTTAAACTTTGTCTTCCCAACAACCAGAAACTTCAAAGGATATGAGGTGGACTGGTGACTATGAGCTTCAGTATCGAGCAGGAACTGGATAAGAAGCTGAGAGCTGCCTACCTATGAATCCAGATGATGGTTGGGTGAATTCAGGAAAGAACTGGGAACATGGAAGAGGAACCATGGAATTTGGGAGGCAGCCTCAAGCCAAGAAGAAAGGACCTTTCCTTGGGTACATAGTGCTGACTGACAAGATCATGATGTACTGTGACATAGGGTGGGAGAACTGAGCTTTGTACCTTCTATCCCTTAAGGATGACTGAGTTCGGTATGATTGGAAGCTAGTCTCAAATCAAGAAGAAAGAAGACTTTCTGACTGAGAGAATAAGATAATGGGACCGAAGGATGGAAGACCTTTGTACTTTGTATTCTAAATGATACATTTTGTTTGAAACTATGTGTTCACTTTAGTGATAAGTTGTTATGTTATATCATTGGGAATGCTGTAGTTTGGATTCTGTGAATGTTTTGCTTTAGGTTATTTCTGAATAAATAGAGAGTTCAATATACTATGTGAACAGAACCTTAAATCTATTCACTGCTGCTGTCCTCTGGAAATCTGCTTGAGCTTGGCTTTACACCCTCACTTTCCTCTTTTGTTAAATGAATGGCTTAAAATTCATATCTATGGTACCTTTCACTCCCAATTCTATAATCCTGTGAATTTATTCAAATCCGAGAAGGTGTTAGAAATTGTTCTTGCTCTTAAACATAGCAAGGGAATTAATACATCGACACTTTATTTCTAGGAGATTAAAATTAATTTGGGGATAGGAAAAGTACATAAATTTATGTTTGTGCAGGGAAGTGTGAGATAAGTATAAATGACAGATAAAGGCAGGCAAGATATAAGAATACATTTAAAGATGTAGAGATAATTTTTATCCATGTTATGGGGCAAGAAACGTTGGGAGTGTAACTAACACTTCATCTGATTTGGACCTTGAAGGAAGAAATATCACTTCCCTAAACAAAATAAACATATATTTATATAAAACAATATAAAAAAAAACAACATAAAATATTTTCTTATTTGTTCCTCACAAGAAATTACTGGGATTGTCTCTCGAGAGGGTTATTTTTTCTCTCTTTTGGAGAAACAGAAAGTAAAGTCCAATGAAGGGTTTTTTTTAAACACATGCTTTATTAACTTCTGTTTTTCATCATTCATTTCTGCCAGATTTTGAGTTACAATCATTCCCCCCCCCCCCGTTATTCCCCTACCCAACCTCCCAGAATAGCAGTCCCACAAGATATCTCTTCCTCCAATCTGCTCTCTCCCATACCTTCTCTCATACCCCCTTCGACTTTTCCATTAGAGGAAGATGAATCGTTGTGTCCCAATGCCTGCACATCTTATCTCCCAATTATAAGCAAAAGAGTATTAATAATAGTATTTATATATATTTGCAACATTTAATGTTAAGATCTTGAATTTCAGATACATTTCCTTCCTCCCTTGTCACCCATTCCCTCTGGGGAGATAAGTAATTCAGTATATGTTGTACATGTCTAGTTATGCAAAACATTATCATAGTTCATATATTGTACAAGGCTGCTTGTAATTCTCTCCCACTCATCCCAGCCCCCACCTGGTCCATTCCCTACATGATCCTGTCCCTCTTCTATAGTGGGTACTTCCAAACTCCCCTCCCCCCAAGGATGCCCACCCATCCATCATCCCTCCTCTCATCCCCCTTCCCCCTATTCTGCTGCAGGTTGAGATATCCCATTTAGTATGTATGTCATTCTCTCCCTGAAACTAATTCAATGAGAATGGGGTTTTGCCTTTTTTTTTCCTTCCTATTCTCCCTCTCCCTTGAAACCACTTCCCCTTGCTTCTTCTACATGAGATAGTTTACCCTACCCTGTCTTTCCCCATCTCCTCTTGCCACTTTCCTCTCTCACCTCATAATTTCATCCCTTGAGTATTCTCCCTTGCCAACAGATTCAACCTATGCCCTCTATCCATATATAACTGTAACCATAAACACACACATTCACATATGTATTTATATGACCACACACCCTTCTTCCATTATTTTCATAGTGAGAAAGATATCATCAGTCACAGTTATTGCTTTTCCATATAGGAATGTAAATAGTTCAACTTTGATAAGTTCTTTTTGATTTCTTTTCCCTGATTACCTTCTCAGGCATCTCTTCCTTCTTGTGTCTGGATGTCAAATTTTCTATTCAATTCTGTTTTTTTTCCTCAAGAATGCTTGAAAGTCCTCTATTCCACTGAATGACCATATTTTCCACTGAAGCAGAACACTCAGTTTTGCTGGGTAGGTAACCCTTGGGTTCATTCTCAGTTCTTTTGCCCTCTGGAATATCATATTCCATGACCTTTGATCCCTCAGTGTAGAAGCTGCCAGGTCCTGGCCTATTCTGATTGGGTTTCCACAGTATTGAAATTGTTTCTTCCTGGCTGCTTGTTGTATTTCCTCCTTGATCTGGGGATTCTGGAACCTGGCTATAATATTCCTGGGAGTTTTCTTTTTGGGATCTTTTTCAGGAGGTGATTGGTGGATTCTTTCCACCTCTATTTTGCCCTCTGGATCTAAAACATCAGGGCAGTTTTCCTTGAGAATTTCTTGAAGGGTGATTTCTAGGTTCTTTCTTTGATCATGGCTTTCAGGTAGTCGAACAATTTTTAAATTGTCTCTCCTGGATCTGTTTTCCAGGTCAGTGGTTTTTCCCATGAGATATTTCACATTGCCTTGTAATCTTTCATTAGTTTGGATCTGCTTAACAGCATCTTGATTTCTCATAAAGTCATTAGCTTCCATTTGCTCCAGTCTAACTCTGAAGGAATGAATCTCCTCAGTGAACTTTTGATATTCTTTTTCCATCTGGCTAATTTGGCTTTTTAAGGCATCCTTCTCCTCATTGCCCTTTTGGGCCTCCTTTGTCATTTGAGTTAGTCTATTTTTTAAGGTGTTGTTTTCCTCAGTCAGGCTGTTGACCCTCATTTCATACTTTTCCTGCATCCTTCTCATTTCTCTTTCCAATTTTCCTCCACTTCTCTTATTTGATTTTTAAAGTCCTTCTTAAGGTCCTCTATGGCCTGCAACCCACTCATGTTTTCCCCTGGGGCTTTTGGAGCAGGACTTCTGACCTCACAGTCCTTTTCCTGCTCTATGCCCCCAAAATGGGAGTCTAGGGTTGCATTTTCTGTTTCCTTTGCCTTGGCATGTTGCCGCTTAATTACTTGACTTTGGGGCTTGTTGCCACACTATGGCTTTAAGGCCAGATAGAGGAATTTTCATCCTGATCGTGTGGGGGGCAACTTCTGTTTCTGGCAAGCCGTAAACCCACCCACAACTTCCACCCTAGATCACAATCCAGATCCACGAAGGTTAAAGCAAGTGCGATTACCCCCCAAGACTGATTGCTGGATCTCCCTACAAATTCACAGGCATGGAGATGGAGCTGCCTCTGAAAATTACAAAATGGCGTGTCTCCTCAGCAGCTTCAAGCCCCCAGGGAAGGGAGGCGACGCATTCCCCAAATACAGGTCCCAAAGTCCATAGGACACTAACCTCTTACTTTGTCCTAGGCATGTCTATGTTGATAATTCTGGAGTCGCCACAGCTGCTGGTGTTCTTGGGTTCCTCCAGCCGGCTGCTGGCCCTGCCGCCCTTGGGCTAAAACCTCGGCTCATGAGTACTTGGGCTCTGCTCGGCTCTGCTCCCTGTGCTCTGGTCCTTCCTGCAGGGCTACTGGGCAGTCCTCAGTGGGAGGTTAGCTTTTCTGTGTCGTTTTGTGGGTTCTGGGGCTCCAGAAGTTGTTCAGAGTCCCCTTTTACATAATTTGGGGGGCACCTGGGAGCAGAGTGACTTGGATGAGCTGTTTCTACTCCACCATCTTGGTTCCGCCCCCCCCCCCCCCAGGAAGGTTTTTACCAAATTCTGTGTAGTAATGAGAGATGGAGATGGAATTCAAACGTAGTTCTTTGTTTCTGAGTCCAGAGCATTTTCAACTATTGCTTTTTTTAACAGTTTCTTCTTATAAAGATTTTGATTTTAATTTTTTGGAAGGAAATCACTTGGTTATTTTATCATAACATTGCTACTCATAGAAATCTTCATAGTCATGTTTACCTTTCTAATCTATGGGAAATTCATTGTTCAAGCTTCAATGCCTTGCAAGGTAGCATATAGACCAAATGACTCATTCAACAGAAGGGACCTGAAGATTAATAAAATATGTATGGTAGCAATTCCACACTTTTCTGCTCAATCTGCCCTGGGAAACTGTGACAATGGCAACAAAGAGTGGATGGTATTCTTACGCTCTCTACCAGGCTGAGAGAAACATGGTAAAAAATTTAAAAAATGGTTTCCTCAGGGTTGACACACTCAGATTGGCACAAACTCCAATTAATTCCCAGTTAGAGTAACTAGACCAAAAAAAAAAAGTCCCTTTTAAGTCACTCAGCATGATTAAGTAGAAATGCTGGGAAGTTGTGCAATAGCCTTCCAGGGAAACTAAAAATACAAATGCTCATGATGCCATGGGAGATGAAATATGTAATAATACACATGGGAATATTCATTAAAGCCAAACTTTAAACTAGGCAATATCTAACCAGAGTGTTTCTCTCCAATTTCCTTTTTTAAAATATGCCTTCTTGGGGACTTTGGAAGAAAATATGTCTGGTTAACATTCAAAATAGGAGTAGGGCACTTAGAGGGATATAAGAGATCCTCTAGGTCAAAGATTTTAATATTTTTGGTCCCTTTTGGCAATCAGATGAATTATATATCCCTTCTCAGAATAATTAATCTGATGAAGAAGTAAAATACTTAGGATTACAGTGGAAACCAATTATATTGAAATAGTCTTATAATGTTTCCCATCAAAATTCCTGAAACATCTGAAATCTTTTTATGTAAACTTCAGGTTAAAGAGCCCTGATTTTGGTGGTCTCTTATCTTTCAGATGAAGAAGATGAAGTCTATAAAGGAAGAGTTACTGACTTCACTTACCCAGAATGATATATGGAGGCTCTGCCTGCTATGCTTGTGTCAGGGATGTGTGGGTAAATATTTAACAACCAACACTTGCTGTTGGAAGGATGTTGTACACATGTCAAACTTTTCCTTTTAATCTTCGTTATTAACATTTTCTTAATCACTTTTCTTAAGTTTAGACAAAAAAATCAATAAATCTATTTATAGTGTTACTCAGTTCCAAGATATAAATATTAAAAATCAGTTCAAAAACACCTGTATAAAATGACACCACCATAGTCCCTGGATATATGCCTAGTCTAATTCTTCTAATTTTACAGGTGAGGGAACTGAGGCTTAGTAAGGGAATTCACTTTACTCAAGGTCAGTTTATAATTAGCAAAGCCAGTGTTCAAATTCTCTTTTTCTGATGCTAAAACTTAGGCTACCTCTGCTCCCAAACTCATGCCTCCCATTCCCTGTCATGCACTTCCCCATTGTTACAAAGCACTACATACTATCCCAGATTTATCTGCATTAATGAAAATAAATAAATTTTAAAAAAGTAAAGATCATCGTTAAATTTATAAACTCCCAGAAGTTAAGATGGACACCTGAAGGCCTGGCAGACTGGCCCATGTTAGAAATTGAGTAGGGCAAAATGCTCATGCTTATCAGACTGCAATTAATTCCTGAATGTGGCCTGTACTTCTAGTTCGGAGGGGAGAGACACACCCAAAACTTCAATTAAAAAAAATTCCAAGCTCCTTATAAATCAACAATGTGAGGTACAGGCAAAAACAAACAAGCAAAACAAATAAACACAATGCAATATTTGCTTACATTAAGAGAGACATAGTATCTAGGACTAGGGAGGTGATAGTCCTTCTTCATGACACTATCAAGAATTTCCCCTGGAAATACCATATTACAGCTCACATAAAGATTTCTACAGAAAAGTTGAACTCAGCCTCTACTCCCATGGAAGGTCTCAGGCTAATAATTATATTTAATACATGTTTTATTAAATAAGACTAAAAATACAAAGCAGATAGAAATTACAGTTGAGCCTATGGATAGTCAAAATAACTCTTCCTTTTCTAGGCCTTTCTTTATCTCCCTCATAGACCAGTCCTTTTCAATCTTCCAGAGTTACAGCACTTATACTCTTAGCCTAATAGGCTTCTCTGCCCATAAAAGGGAAGAAATATTAAATTACAAGAATTAACAAATAAATGAATTAATAATTGGATGACAAAGCATTTCTGTGTGCCAGGAACTGTGCTACATCCCAGGGATATAAACCACAGCAAGTAAAATGTTTTCAGCTGTCAAAGACCTAATTTTTTAGATGAATAAAAAAGCATTTATCATGTGCTTATTTTATACCATATAATTTGGACTGAAAATCTTTCGCCTTCACACCTATATAATCCAACTCAGGTATATTACTATTGAAGAAAAAGTCTCTGTTCTGCTCTTTCGTATCATTACTGCTTCTTTGTTCTCTGGTCCTCCTTTGTGCACCTCTGCTCTTAAATCCAGCAAATCTTCACTTTAATCCAAAATCTTTGGGTCATTCCGGAACTTTCCCATGAAAAGATAATATCCAGAAAGTATTTCATTTGTCTAGGAATTCCTTTGGCAATTCCCCACTTCCTCTGTTCCTGTGTTCGTTGTTGTCTCTGCAACTAAATGTTTCCTTATTTTTTGGAACCGTCTGATTTCCTGATGAATAAGAGTCACTGGAGAAGCCAGAGAACAATGTAATTTCCATTCCAAGAAACAAGAGTCTGAGCAAATTCAACCAATTTTTCTCTGATATTCTCTATTTATCAGCTCTCTTTGTAAAAGGACACGTCTAAGATTATAGACCAAGTAAATGACTAGATAGTTGTGATCCATTCAATAATCCTGAATATGATGTCAATGGGTAAAGAAGCACCCAGGGCAAGTTTATTAAATTTTAAGTCTATTATCAATGTCAAAACAATATTCTTATCTTTGATAACCCTATTAACAAGAAGTTAACCTTAACAAGGCATTACCCTTGTGAAAACAAAATCTCTCAGAGTACATATCATATGAAATTTCTTCTGAGAGGAAAATATATTTTGTGATGTAACTGGACCCTATATTCTCATTTGATATATCCCTGTCAGCTTTAACATGGCAGTTTTCAAGAAGGATTAGAGATGCAGAGAAAGACAGCATGATAATTACAACTCTAACATAAGTAATGAATGACCAGCAATAAGTGGCTGCTGATTTTTATGAGTTATTCATAATCCAAGTGTTCTTGAGTAAGCACTTGCATATATACAGGTTATGATTTTTCAAAGGATTTGTCAAAATTTGGAATATTTAGGAAAATGCAGCAAGATTTCAAATTTGAGACTACTTCCAACTTTAAATGATAAGAAGAGTGAAAGAATCAAAGAAATAAATACCTTATTGAGGCAAAGAAAGACCATGAAATCTAGGGAGTAGTCTTTAAAATTTTAGATAACTAAGATGTCCAAACCCTTGTGTTTTTTTTAAACAAATGCTTTATTAACTTCTGTTTTACATCATTCATTTCCGCCAGATTTTGAGTTACAATCATTTCCCCCCATTATTCTTCGACCCAGCCTCACAGAAAAGCAGTCCCACAAGATATCTCTTCCTCCAATCTGCTCTCTCCCATACCTTCTCCCATACCCCCATCGACTTTTCCATTAGAAGAAGGTGAAACTTTGTGTCCCAATGCCTGCACATCTTGTCTGCCAATTATAAGCAAAAGAGTATTAATAATGGTATTTATATATATTTGAAACATTTAATGTTAAGACCTTGAATTTCAGATCCATTTCCTTCCTGCCTTGTCACCCATTCCCTCTGGGGAGATAAGTAATTCAGTATATGTTAAACACATCCAGCTATGCAATACATTATCATAGTAGATATATTGTACAAGGCTGCTTATCATTCCCTCCCACTCATCCCACCCCCCACCTGGTCCATTCCCCACATGATCCTGTCCCTCTTCTATAGTGGGTACTTCCAACCACCCCTCCCCCCAAGGATGCCCTCCCATTCTTCATCCCTCCTCTCATCCCCTTTCCCCCTATTCTGCTGCAGGTTGAGATATCACATTTAGCATGTATGTCATTCTCTCCCTTAACCTAATTCAATGAGAATGGGGTTTTGCCTTTTTGCCTTCCTATTCTTCCCCGTCTTACAACCACTTCCCCTGGCTTCTTCTACATAAGATAGTTTACCCTACCCTGTCTCTCCCCATCTCCTCTTGCCACTTTCCTCTCTCACCTCATAATTTCATCACTTGAGTATTCTCCCTTCCCAACAAATTCAACCTATGCCTTCTATCCATATATAACCATGTTCAGACACAGACGTTCATATATGTATCCATATGACCACACCCCCTTCTTCCATTATTTTCATAGTGAGAAAGATATCATCAGTCACCGTTATTGCTTTTCCATATAGGAATGTAAATAGTTCAACTTTGATAAGTTCCTTTTGATTTCTTTTCCCTGATTGCCTTCTCAGGCATCTCTTGCTTCTTGTGTCTGGATGTCAAATTTTCTATTCAATTCTGTTTTTTTTTTCCTCAAGAATGCTTGAAAGTCCTCTATTCCACTGAATGACCATATTTTCCACTGAAGCAGAACACTCAGTTTTGCTGGGTAGGTAACCCTTGGGTTCATTCTCAGTTCTTTTGCCCTCTGGAATATCATATTCCATGACCTTTGATCCCTCAGTGTAGAAGCTGCCAGGTCCTGGCCTATTCTGATTGGGTTTCCACAGTATTGAAATTGTTTCTTCCTGGCTGCTTGTTGTATTTCCTCCTTGATCTGGGGATTCTGGAACCTGGCTATAATATTCCTGGGAGTTTTCTTTTTGGGATCTTTTTCAGGAGGTGATTGGTGGATTCTTTCCACCTCTATTTTGCCCTCTGGATCTAAAACATCAGGGCAGTTTTCCTTGAGAATTTCTTGAAGGGTGATTTCTAGGTTCTTTCTTTGATCATGGCTTTCAGGTAGTCGAACAATTTTTAAATTGTCTCTCCTGGATCTGTTTTCCAGGTCAGTGGTTTTTCCCATGAGATATTTCACATTGCCTTGTAATCTTTCATTAGTTTGGATCTGCTTAACAGCATCTTGATTTCTCATAAAGTCATTAGCTTCCATTTGCTCCAGTCTAACTCTGAAGGAATGAATCTCCTCAGTGAACTTTTGATATTCTTTTTCCATCTGGCAAATTTGGCTTTTTAATGCATCCTTCTCCTCATTGCCCTTTTGGGCCTCATTTCCCATTTGAGTTAGTCTATTTTTTAAGGTGTTGTTTTCCTCAGTCAGGCTGTTGACCCTCATTTCATACTTTTCCTGCATCCTTCTCATTTTTCTTTCCAATTTTTCCTCCACTTCTCTTATTTGATTTTTAAAGTCCTTCTTAAGGTCCTCTATGGCCTGCAACCCGCTCATGTTTTCCCCTGGGGCTTTTGGAGCAGGACTTTTTGGAGCAGCTCCCGGCTCCCAGACTGTTGCGCTGGTCCTTCCTGCAGGGCTGCTGGGCTGTCCTCAGTGGGAGGTTAGCTTCTCTGTGTTGTTCTGTGGGTGCTGGGGCTCCAGAAGTTGTTCATAGTCTCCTTTTACATAGTTTGGGGGGAATCTAGGGGCAGAGTGGCTTGGTTGGGCTGTTTCTACTCTGCCATCTTGGCTCCACCCCCAAACCCTTGTGCTTTTATACATTTTCTAATGATTATAGATAAGGGCATTACAGACAAAAACCCAAATTAAGTGACTTGTCAAACATCACAGGGAAAGTAAAAAGCAGAAAAATTTGAATCTAGGTCTTCTGAATAACAATAATAAAATATCCAAGTGTCTCCCGATTAGAAGTATTTTGAATTAGATAGCTCTCAACCACATTATAAAGTTGTCAAAATTTTCTCAAAATCTAATCAATTTATCTAAGCAAACTCTAAGCAATTATACTAGGCTAAGGATGAGGAATGGAAAATAAGGAGAACTGAATAAGAACTGACAACAAGCCAGAGGAGAGGGTTACTGGATGCACCTGGAAAAAGGAAGAAACAGCTCTGTTTTTATGGTAGTGATAAGCAGCATGTTAAAGCAGTCATATGAGAATTTAAAAAGAAAAATTATATCACTATTTGAATATCAAGACCTCAAAAAGGACTTATGACAAATGAAAGTATTAGGTTATTTCCTGAAGTTGTTGAATTTCCTTGTTCTACCTCAAATCTTGTTAAATAAATGATTGCTGATGAGTCTGCTTGCTTTTAAGTATATCACTTTCCACAAAAGCAATATCACCCTAATACTTTTTTGTCTATAAGTAGACTCATTACTTTAGTATGATCTCATTTTGAGATTTCCCTTGTTCCCTTTAATAAATTATTATACTATTTATTTAAATCCCTTGTCTAACATGACCTTTCTTGTAGATATTTTGGTGAGGTGAAGAGTATTTCCTCAGAGTTAACAAATAGATAACTTATTATTAAATAAAATTATTTTTTCTATTCAATAAATTAATGCCGACATCTAATTCATCTATCTCATTTTCTTACTAAAATAGAGAAATTAGTTTGATTATTTCTGACTCTAGCTATTTGACTACAGCATAAGTCAATGACATATACAGATGATCAATATAAATTATATGGACGGAAATTCCTTAATGATGAGATTTGGCCATGTGCAATGGAATGTTCTAAAGCACTTGAAATCAGCACATGAGGCTTGAAATAATATCTGCTGCAAAGGTAATTGATTATATCTGATTGTTCATGACACCATGGAACATACCAGTCAGGTCATTGTATCCTCCACTATCTCCCAAAGTATGTCCAAGGTCATGTTCATTGCTTCCATTACACTATCTATCCACCTCATCTTCCATTTTCCCCTTTTTCCTTTTGCATGAAATCTTTATAAACATTAGGGTGTTTTCCAAAGAATCCCTGCTTCCCCTTATGAGGCCAAAGTATTTAAGTTTCACCACCAGTATTTGTCATTCCAAAGAACAGTCTAATTTTTTTTTAAACTATTGATTGATTTAATCTCTCAAATGTCTTCTCTAGCACCACAATTTGAAAGTACTAGTTCTGTAGTGCTCTGCTTTCCTTATAGTCCAACTGTCACAGACATACATTGATACTAGGGAAAAAATACCAAAACAAACAAAAGAAAACATATCTTTGACTATATGGGTTTTTGTCAGCTAGGTGATGCCACTGCTTTTTACTGTACTATCCAGATTTTTCATGGCTTTCTTTGCAAGGAGCAAGCATCTTGGAATTTCGTGACTTCAGTTGCCATCTGCATGGGTATTTTTAAACCCAACAATATAAAACTTGAAACTGCTTCCAATTCTTCTCCCTCTATGTGAAAGAAAGTGACAGAACCAGTTGCCATGATTTTTTTTTATATTAAACATTTGATTTTACACCTTTGAATTCCATATTCTTTCCCTTGCCTCCCTTGTTAACCATCCTTACTGGGAAGATAAGTAATTCAATATAGGTTTTACATGTGTAGCTCTATGTAAAACATTTCCATAGTGGATATATTGTGAAAGACTGACTATATTTCCCTCCATCCTATCCCACGAACCACTTGTTCTATTCTCTACTTTGATCCTGTCCTTTTTCAAAAGTGGGTGCTTCCAACATCCCTCCCCCCAGACTACTCCCCTTTCCATCATTCCCCTTCTAGACCCCTTCCCCCCTACTCTCCTGTAGGATAAGATACCTTATTTAGGGTGTATGTCATTCCCTCACTAAGCCCAATTCAATGAGAATAAGGTTAATTCATTCCATTTTACCTTCCTGTTCTTCCCCTCTATTTTAACAGTTTTCTCTTGCCTTTTCTATATGAGATAATTTAACCCATGCTATCTCTCCCCATCTCCTATCATTATATCGCTCTCTCATTTCTTTTTTAAAATCAATTTATTAGTTTAGTTACAGTTAACAAGATTCAATTCCATAGTTCCTTGATTTTCAAATATCCTTTATTTCACACCCAACTCCGCCCACAACAGCATATAGTCTAGTAGAGGATCTGCAAATACATTCATATTAGACATTATTCAAATTACAAAGGTGTATTGTACTAGGTGGGATGAAAGATGGTAAAGAAGAAATAAAACCAAACAATGAAAAGAAAAACATCATTAAGTTTACTTCCATCAAGATTTAGGCTGAGTTCTTTCTAGTTATATCTGTGGATGGCACATTTCTCTCTTTCTTGAGTCTTTTGGGATTGACTTATATCACTGCATTGCTGAAAAGAGTCCAGTCTGTCATAATTGGTCATCACAGATATGGTAAGTCTGTGATTGTATACAAATTTCTTCTGAATCTACTCTTCTCACTCAGCATCAGTTTGTATAAGTCTCTCCAGGTAATTATGAAATATGTCACCTCCTCGTTTCTTATAGCACAATAATATTCCATTACGTTCATAAACAACAACTTGTTTAGCGTTTCCCCAATTGATGGGCACACCTTTAGTTTCCAATTCTTTGCAACCACAAAAAGGGCTGCTATAAATATTTTCGTGCATATGGGTCTTTTTCCCGCTTCTATGATCTCTTTGGGATATAACCCTAGAAGTGGTATTGTTGGGTCAAAGGGTATGAGATTATTTATATTCTTTGGGCATAATTCCAGATTGCTCTCCAGAATGGTTGGATAAGTTCACAACTGCACCAGCAATGTATTAGTGTTCCAATTTGTCCACATCCTCTCCAGCATTTGTCACTTTCTTGTTTTGTCATCTTAGCCAATCTGACAGGAGAGATGTGGTATCTCAGAGTTTTTTTGATGTGCATTTCTCTAATCAATAGTGATTTAGAGCATTTCTTCATATGCTCATAGATATCTTTAATTTCTATCTCTGAAAACTTCCTATTCATATCCTTTGACCATTTCTCAATTGGGGAATGACTTGTATTCATATAGATTTGGCTCAATTCTCTATAAATTTTGGAAACGAGTCCTGTATCAGAGACACAAGTTGTAAAAATTCTTTCCCAATTTCCCACCTCCCTCTTGATCTTGGTTACATTGGCTTTGTTTGTGCAGAAGCTTTTCAATTTAATGTAATCAAAATTATCCATTTTGCATTTTATAATGCTCTCTAATTCTTGTTTGGTCCTAAAGTCTTCCCCTCTCCACAAATCTGTCAGGTAAACTATTCCTTGCTTTCCCAAATTGCTTACAGTATCATCCTTTACACCTAGATCATGAACCCCTTTAGACCTGATTTTGGTATATGATGTTAGATAATGATCTATGCCCAGTTTCTGCCATACTGTATTCCAATTTTGCCAGCAGTTTTTGTCAAATAGTGCATTCTTATCCCTAAAACTGGGGTCTTTGGGTTTATCGAACAATAGATTACTATATTCATTAACTGCTGGCTCTCATGCACCTAATATATTCCATTGATCCACTATTCTACACCTCTGCCAGTACCAAGCAGTTTTGAAGACTGTTGCTGTATAATACAGATTAAGATCTGGCATAGCTAGTCCACCTTCCCTAGAATTTCTTTTCATTAGTAACCGTGATATTTTAGACTGTTTGTTTTTCCAAATAAATTTTGTTATTATTTTGTCTAACTCTAAAAAGTAGTTTTTTGGTAAATTGATTGGTATGGCACTAAATATATAGTTTACTTTGGGTAAAATTGTCATTTTTATTATATTAGCTCGACCCAGCCACGAGCAAATGGTATTTTTCCAAATATTTACATCTGATTTTATTTATGTGAGAAGTGTTTTGTAGTTGTGATCATATAGATTCTGGGTTTGTTTCAGCAAGTAGATTCCCAAATATTTCATAATGTCTACTGTGACTTTAAATGGGATTTCTCTTTCTATCTCTTGCTGTTGAGTTTCATTAGAGATGCACAGGAATGCTGAGGATTTATGTGGGTTTACTTTATATCCTGCAACTTTGCCAAATTTATTTATTGTCTCAAGTAGTTTTTTACTTGATTCTCTAAGTATATCATAATATCATCTGCAAAAAAACGATAGCTTGGTCACTTCTTTGCCTAATTTGATTCCTTTTATTCCTTTTTCTTCTCTAATTGCTACTGCTATTGTTTCTAGTACCAGATTGAATAAGAGGGGTGATCGTGGACAGCCTTGTTTCATTCCTGATTTTATTGGAAAGGCGTCTAGTTTAGCCCCACTGCATATAATACTTGCCGATGCTTTTAAATAGATGCTTTCAACCATTTTAAGGAAGGCTCCATTTATTCCTATACTTTCTAGTTTTTTTTTAATAGAAATGGATGTTGTACTTTGTCAAAAGACTTTTCTGCAGCTATTGAGATGATCATATGGTTTCCACTAGTTTTATTGTTGATATGTTCAATTATACTGATGGTTTTCCTAGTATTAAACCATCCTTGCATTACTGGAATGAATCCTACCTGATCAGAGTGTATTATTTTTGTGATAAGTTGTTGGAGTCTTTTGGCTAATATTTTATTTAAATTTTTTGCATCTAAATTCATGAGGGAAATTGGTCTATAATTTTCTTTCTCTGTTTTATCTCTTCCTGATTTAGGAATCAGTACCATATTTGTGTCATAGGAAGAGTTTGGTAGGACTCCTACTTCACTAATTTTCCCAAATAGTTTGGAGAGTATTGGAATCAATTGTTCTTCAAATGTTTGATAGAATTCACTAGTAAAACCATCTGGCCCTGGAGATTTTTTCCTAGGGAGTTCACTGATGGCATGTTTGATTACTTTTTCTGAGATGGGGTTATTTAGGTAATTCACTCCCTCTTCAGTTAATCTGGGCAACTTGTAATTTTGTAAATATTCATCCATTTCACTAAGATTGTCATATTTATGTGCATACAATTGCGGAAAATAATTCCTCATTATTTTTTTGATTTCCTCTTCATTGGAGGTAGATTCACCCTTTTTATTTTTGATACTCAAAATATGGTATTCTTCTTTCTTTTTTTATCATATTGACTAAGGGTCTATCAATTTTGTTGATTTTTTCATAAAACCAGCTCTTAGTTTTATTTATTAATTCAATAGCTTTCTTAATTTCAATTTTATTAATCTCTCCTTTGGTTTTCAATATTTCTAATTTAGTACTAAATTGGGGATTTTCAATTTGTTATTTTTCCAGCTTTTTCAACAGCATATCCAATTCATTGACCTCCCTTCTCTCTGCTTTAATTATGTATGCACTCAGGGATATAAAACTTCCCCTGAGAACTGTCTTTAGTGTATCCCCCAAATTGTGGTATGTTGTCTCATTATTATCATTATCTTAAATACAATTGTTTATTGTTTCTATAGTTTCTTCTTTGACCCATCTGTTCCTTAGGATTAAATTGTTTAATTTCCAATTAGTTTTTAATCTATCTTTCCCTGACCCTTTATTGCATATAATTTTTATAGCATCATGATCTGGGAATGATTCATTTAATATTTCTGCCTTATTTGCACTGGATTGTGACGTTTTTATGCCCTAGTACATGGTCTATTTTTGAATATGTACCATGCGCTGCTGAGGAAATTCCTTTTTAAATCCATTCAGTTTGCTCCAGAGATCCATCATATCTAGTCTCTCTAAGATTCTATTCACCTCCTTAACTTCTTTCTTGTTTATTTTGAGGTTAGATTTATTGAGTTCAGAGAGGGGGAGATTAAGGTCCCCTAGTAGTGTAGTTTTGCTATCTATTTCTTCCTCTAATTCTTTAAAATTCTCCTCTAGGATTTGGATGCTATGCCACTTGGTGCATAGATATTACATAGTGATATTGTTTCATTCTCAATGATGCCTTTTAGTAGGATATAGTTTCCTTCCTTATCTCTTTTAATTAGATATATTTTTGCTTTGGCTTTATCTAAGATGAGTATTGCTACCCATGTTTTTTTTTTTACTTTAGCTGAGGCATAATAAATTTTACTCCAACCTTTTACCTTTATCCTTTGGGTATCCCTTTGTTTCAAATGTGTTTCTTGTAGACAGCATATTGTAGGATTATGGTTTTTAATCCATTCTGCTATCCACCTCTGTTTTATGGGAGTGTTCATCCCATTCAAATTCACAGTAATGATGACTAGCTGTCTCTTCCCCTCCATCCTATTCCCTCCCCTATTTATGTTTTTGTTTCTTCTTTCTCCCTTCCCCTCCTTAAAGTTTTCCGTTTTGACTGCCCCCTCCCTCAGTGTTCCCACCCAATGACCCCCGTTCTTAACCTATCCTCTCCCCTCACTACTATTTACCTCCTTTCTAATCCCCCATTAGTCTCCTCCTTTTCACCCTCCCTTACTCTTTTAATGTAGAAGCTGCTAGGTCCTGTGTGATCTTAATTATAGTCCCTTTATATTTGAATTGTTTCTTTCTGACTGCTTGTAAAAATGTTTCTTTAATCTTGTAGTTCTGGAATTTGGCTACTATATTTCTTGGAGCTTTCTGTTTGGGATCTCTCTCAGGAGGAGTCTGTTGAATTATATCTATAGCTATTTTATCTTCTGATTCCTGGATCTCAGGACAGTTTTCTTTGACAATCTCTTGGAGGTTGTTGTCTAGGCTGTTTTTTTCATCATGGTGTTCTGGTAGACAAATAATTCTTAGGTTGTCTCTCCTGGTTCTATTCTCTAGGTCAGTTATTTTTCCAGCGAGATATTTTACATTTTCTTCCAATTTTGATTGTCTTGTTTTGTTTGATTGGCTCTTGCTGCATCATAGAGTTCTGAGTTTCAGTTTGATTGTATCTAATTTTTAGGGAATTATGGTCTTCAGTTAGTTTTTGAAGTTCCTTTTTAGGGAGGTATTTTCTCCAATTACTTCACTGTGACTTTTTTCCAAGTTGGTCACTATCTCCCTGATTTGGTCTATAAAACTTTTCTTAAGCTCCTCCAGGAATGCTATTTGGGTTTGAGACCAGATCATGGTTCCTTCTGTGGTCTCAGGGGTGGATAGAGAGTCTATATTGTCCTGTGTATTTAGTTGTTCTTGCCCTACATAGTAAGCTCCAATAGACTTTCTTGCCTTCCCCTTCTCCTTCTCAGGTTCTTTCTTTCCCGTTGTGACTTCCTGTTTCTTAGTTTATCAGGATATGAGTTTAGGGCCTGATCCTTGACTTTGAATACCTCTGGGTGGCTAGTTTATGGCTAAGTCAGGGAAGTCAATGAGGAATGTAGATGCTTAGGAGGGGTTGAGCCTGGCTACTTCAGATTTCTGCCTCAATACCCTGGGTTATAAGTAGGCCTTTGTTAGTGAGGTGAGGTGGGTCTTGTTGTGACCCCTCCCTCTCTTCTCTTCAGACTCCTGGCTTACTCAATTCCACCCCTTCTTAGAGACTCTCAAGCCTGGGGCTATTTCCATTAACTTGGTATTTCAATCTGGGTGGGAGACTTATCTTTGGGTTTTCTGCTTCATGAAGGAGGGATAGGAGGATCAGATCAGCTAGAATTTACTTTGCCATTCCAGCCCCTGTATTATACAGGTAGGCAGTTTCTGACCTTCCAGGCTGGGGGCCGAATGCAGCCAAAGAAACCACTCTCTCCCCTGGAGGCCCAACTCTACTACCTGGCTCCAATGACCCTTCCCATCCCTAATGAGTTGAAGTCAGAAATGACTGCAATTCGTCCTTGGTAAATCTGCAGGCTGGGGAATTTTCTCTTTCTGGTGTAGTCTGCTTGTCTGCTCTTAGGTCTAAGCTGTGCAGACCCCATGTTCTCTGCGCTCATCCTGTCTGGATACACTGGGCAACCTCCTGGGCTGGACTCTGCCATGCACAATCCTCCAGTGGGCTCAGTCACTCTGCAATCTGCTCAGATTCACCTTTGAGACTTAGTGACCAAGGAGCTCATCGAGGTTACTGCTTCCTTTCTGCCATCTTGGCTCCTCCCCTCAGATATGAATTGTAATGGTAATAAACTAGGAGCCTATCAAAGATCAGAGCTTTAGCAAGTATGTTTGTTATCAAGCTGTCATTCAAAAAAAAAAGGCAAATCCACATTCTCATTGAATTTGGTTCAGGGAGAGAATGACATACATACTAAATGGGATATCTCAACCTGCAGCAGAATAGGGGGAAGGGGGATGAGAGGAGGGATGATGGATGGGAGGGCATCCTTGGGGGAGGGGAGGTTGGAAGTACCCACTATAGAAGAGGGACAGGATCATGTAGGGAATGGACCAGGTGGGGGTGGGATGAGTGGGAGGGAATTATAAGCAGCCTTGTACAATATATCTACTATGATAATGTTTTGCATAGCTAGACATGTACAACACATACTGAATTACTTATCTCCCCAGAGGGAATGGGTGACAAGGGAGGAAGGAAATGGATCTGAAATTCGAGGTCTTAACATTAAATGTTTCAAATATGTATAAATACTATTATTAATACTCTTTTGCTTATAATAGGGAGATAAGATGTGCAGGCACTGGGACACAAAGATTCACCCTCCTCTAATGGAAAAGTCGAAGGGGGTATGGGAGAAGGTATGGGAGAGAGCAGATTGGAGGAAGCAATATCTTGTGGGACTGCTATTCTGGGAGGCTGGGTAGGGGAATAACGGGGGGGAAATGATTGTAACTCAAAATCTGGTGGAAATGAATGATGTAAAACAGAAGTTAATAAAGCATTTGTTTAAAAAAAAGAATGCTGGCAATATAAATGAGACAAGATAAATTTAAATGAATAAAACAGGCAATGAAGAGATAAAACTATCATTTTTGGCATACAGTATACTTAAAGAATCCAGAGAATCAACCAGAAAGTTGGCTGAACAATTATCACATTCATTCACATTGCAGGATACAACATACAATACAAAATAAACTCACATAAATCATCAGCATTTTTGCATAATTGCCAACAAAATCCATAAATAAGAGATGGAAAATATTCATTTAATATAACTGAACATAATACAAAATAATTGGTAGCCTATCTGCCAAGAAAACCCAAGAACTAGATAAAGTACTCAAGATCAATCTTAACAACTGGGAAAATGGTGATAACTCATAGGTAGGTTGAGCCAGTATAATATAAACAATAATTATATTTAAATTTAATTGAATTTATTCATTGTTGTGCCAAGAAAATACCAAAAATTTTTTTAAAGAGCTAGAAAAATTTTTTAAAAATTCATCTGTAAAAACAAAAAGACTAAGAATATCAAGAGAAGAGAAACACTCAATTGCATGAATAATTCAGCTTATTTTGAGGCTGGCGGAATATAAGTTTGTTTTTTTTTTAATTATAAGGAAAGATAGTTTTCAACAATCATTTTTATAAGATGTTGTTTTTATTTTTTTCTTTCCCTCACATCTCACCTACCCAAGACATCAAGCAATCTGATATTCATTATTCACGTGCCATCATGTAAACACATTTCCATACTAACTATGTTGTGAAAGAATCAGAAACAAAAGTCATCAATAAAAGTGAAAATACTATGCTTCAAACTGCAATCTGACTCCATACATCTTTCTCTGAATATGGATTACATTTTCCATCAAGAGTCTTTTAGAATTTCTTTGGATCATTGTACTGCTGAAAAGAGCTAAGTCATTCATAGTTGATCTTTGAACAATGTTTCTATTACATTGTACAAAGTTCTGGTGCTGCTCACTTTAACCACCATCAGTTCACATAGATCTTTCTAGGTTTTTTTGAAATATACCTGCCTATCATTTTGTATGGCACAGTAGTAATCCATTATATTATATTATATTCATATACCACACCTTGTTAATACACTCGCCAATAGACTAGCTTTCTTTCAGTTTCCAATTCTTTGCAGCCAAATTTAAATATTCTGATAAGTACAATGATTCAAGAAACTTCCTAAGTACAATGAAAAATATGGTCTCCTAAAAGAGAAATGATGAAATATGAATGAAAATTGAAATATAATTTTTCAATATATTTTCTTGCTTTTGTATGTAATATAGAAAAAATTTTACATGGTTTCACATAAATAATTGATATCATATTTCTTGTCTACTCAATTGATGAGGGAGATTCTGAAGGGGAGAAAATTTAGGATATTATTAATATATTTTTTAAATAAATGCTTTATTAACTTCTGGTTTACATCATTCATTTCCACCATATTTTGAGTTACAATTTTTCCCCATTTTTCCCCTACCCACCACCACAGAATAGCAGTCCCACAAGATATCCCCTCATCCAATCTGCTCTCTCCCATATCTTCTGCCATGCCCCCTTTGACTTTGCCATTAGGGCAAGGTAAATCTCTATGCCCCAATGCCTGCACAACTTATCTCCCAATTACATGCAAAATCATATTAATAATAGTATATATATATATTACAAATATTTAATTTTAAACCTTTGAATTTCAGATCCAGTCCCTTCCTCCCTTGTCACCCATTCCCTCTGGGAAGATAAGCAATTCAGTATGTGTAGTACATGTATAACTATGCAAAGCATTACCATAGTAGATATATTTTAAAAGACTGCCTATATTTCCCTCCCACCCATCCCACCCCCCACCTGGCCCATTCCCTACTTTGATCCTGCCCCTCTTGGAAAGTGGGTATTTCCAATCTCCCCTCTACTGAGAATGCCTTCCCCTCTATCATCCCCCCTCTCATCCCCCTTCCCCCTACTCTCTTGCAGGGTGAGATATTCCATTTTGTATGTATGTCATTCTCTCCCTGAGCCAAATTCAATGAGAATATGGTTTTGCCTTTTTGCCTTCCTGTTCTTCCGATCCCCTGCAACCACTTACCCTTGCCTCTTCTAAGTGAGATAGTTTACCCCACCCTGTCTCTCCCCATCTCCTCTTGCCACTTTCCTGTCTCACCTCATAATTTCACCCCTTGAGTATCATCCCTTCCCACCAAATTTAACCTGTGCCCTCTATCCATGTATACCTGTAAACATATATACACACATTCACATATGTATTTATATGCCCATATAACCTTTTTGAATTATTTTCATAATGAGTACATTTTCATCAGTCACAGTTATTATTTTCCCATGTAGGATTGTAAATAGTTCAACCTTGATAAGTTCCGTTTGATTTCTTTTCCCTGATTACCTTCTCAAGCCTCTCTTGCTTCTTGTGTCTGAATGTCAAATTGTCTATTCAACTGTGGGTTTTTTCCTCAAGAATGCTTGAAGGTCCTCTATTCCACTGAATGAACATATTTTCACCTGAAACAAAATAATCAGTTTTGCTGTGTAGGTGAAACTTGGGTTCAGTTCCAGCTCTTTTGCCCTCTGGAATATCATATTCCAGGCCCTTTGATCCCTCAGTGTAGAAGCTGCTAGGTCCTGGGCTATTCTGATTGTGATTCCACAATATTGAAATTTTTTCTCCCTGGCTGCTTGTAGTATTTTCTCCTTGATCTGGGGATTCTGGAACATGGCTATAATATTCCTGGGAGTTTTCTTTTTGGGATCTTTTTCAGGAGGTGTTTGGTGGATTCTTTCAACCTCTATTTTGCCCTCTGGGTCTAAAACATCAGGGCAATTTTCCTTGAGAATTTCTTGAAGGTTGATTTCTAGGTTCTTTCTTTGATCATGGATTTAGGGTAGTCCAATAATTTTAAAATTATCTCTCCTGGATCTATTTTCCAGGTCAGTGGATTTTCCCATGAGATATTCACATTGTCTTCTTTTCTTTCATTTGTTTGGATCTGTTTAGCAGCATCTTGATTTCTCATCAAGTCATTAGCTTCCATTTGCTCCAGTCTAACTCTGAAGCAATGAATCTTCTCAGTGAGCTTTTGAGATTCTTTTTCCATCTGGCAAATTTGGCGTTTTAAGGCATTCTTCTCCTCATTGCTCTTTTGAGCCTCCTTTGCCATTTGAGTTAGTCTATTTTTAAGGTGTTATTTTCCTCAGTTAGGCTGTTGACACTTGTTTCATACTTTTCCTACATCCTTCTCATTTCTCTTCCCAATTTTTCCTCCACTTCTCTTATTTGTTTTTTAAAATCCTTCTTAAGGGCCTCTATGGCCTCTCTAACCTGCTCATATTTTCATTTGGGGCTTATGGTGCAGGATTTCTGACCTCACAGTTCTCCTCCTGTTCCATGCTTAAATCCTCTTTTCCCCCAAAATAGGAATCTAATGTTGCATTATTCTGTTTATTGTGTTTCCTTTGCCTAGGCATGTTGCCACTTAATTACTTGAATTTTGGGTTTCTTGCCCCAGTAGCACTCTGCCACCAGCCAGGGCAGCTTTCGTCCCAAATGTTTGTATCCTCACAAGTTCTGGAGGTATTAGTTGGCCTTCCTCTGTGAAGCCTCACCATGCTCTGGCAAGTTGGATAACCCACCCCACAACCTCCACCACAGACCTTAATCCACATCTAGGGAGGTTAAAGCAAGACCCATCACCCAACAAGACTATAGGTTGCAGGCCAGGAGCTGAAGCTGCAACTGAAGCTGAAAATGGTGGCTGTGCAGTGTTTACTCAGCTGCTGCTCACTCCCAAGGGAAGAAGCCAAAGCATTCCCCAAATAATGGTCTTAAAGTCAATAGATCACTAACCTCTCACTTGTCCTTGGCATGTCTGTGTTGATAATACTGGAATCACCCGAGCTACTGGTGTTCTGGGGTCCCTGTAGCCCACTGAAGGCCCAGCAACCCTGGGCCTAAAACCACAGCTAATGTGTGCCTGGACTCGGCTCTCAGAGTGCTCCCCTGTTGGCTCCCAGAACACTGTTCTGGCTGCTCCCTGCAGGGCTGATGGGCTGTCCTCAGTAGGAGGTTAGCTCCCCTTTGTTGTTCTTTGGGTGCTGTAGCTCAAGAAGTTGTTCAGTCCCCTTTTACATGATTTTGAAGTAGTGTGAGAGAGAGCACCTTGGAAAGGCTGTTTCTACTCTGCCATCTTGGTTGTCTAAAATAAATTTTAAAAACTAATATCAATAAGAAGTAAAATTAAAATGTATAGGATTTTAAATAGAGAATATGTACCCTATCAAATATGTGGATAGGTGAAAAAAATTTTGAATAAACAAGAAATAGAGAGCAGTATGATGTGTGAAATGGATAATTTTGATTACATGAAATTAAAAGCTTTTTGAAAAAATGATTTTAATATATTTGCATAAATTAGCATAAACATACTATCACTCCACTTTACTCTACAGACCTTCTTTTTTACATAGGCCAGTTAAAAGCAATAACTGCAGCACTAAATAAATTTATATAAACTTTGGAGTTTGTTTTCTGAGTTCCTAAACTCATATGGCTCTGACTTTTATTCTTTTTGTTTTGTTTGTTTTGGCCTTTTTCCTCTTTGCTTGAAACTTTTCCTCCTACTTGATGTTCCCAATTCCCTCTTACTTCTGTTTCTATTACTTTCTAAAATTAAGGAAGGCCTTGTTGTCATATATAATTGGTGACTGGTTTCCTAATTATACTTTATAGTGGAAAAAATCTCAGTCACTGTTAACTGAAAAATTTCACCATTTTTATTTATATTTTTTGGGAAAAGGAAAGAAAAATTTCTTCTCTCTCTCTCTCTCTACTAAAGGTATTTCAGGTATCAATGATCAGTACAACCTATAATCATATTGAGGCCCAGTGGGCCTGAATTAATACTAGATATATAATTTCAGGGTGACTAAATGTGGGGCTTGAGCCAGGCCCCTACTTCAAGTCATCTTAAAATTACCTCAAATCCTTTCCATTCCTCTGTCCTAGTATTCTCTCACTTATATTTTATGGTTTTGCTGCATTTTTTTTTTAGTTTGTTGAATGTAATACCTTTATACTAGAGTAAGAACAATTTAATGCGTAGAGGCCTGGCCTCAGAGTTCAAATTCTATAGGGTTCAAGTTTTCTTTTATGGTATTTATATCCCAGAAAAAATAATTTTTATTCTCAATAATGTAAGTTACTCTCTTAGATAATCAGTTATTGATCAATATTGATCTTGGTAAAAATAAATAGTTTTCTCCTGGAGTTCCCTAACCAGTGAAATAGCAAGTATAGTTTAAAACAAAATAAAACACCAGCACTATAGTAAACTTCCTATCATTTTTCCCTTACTCACTGCTATTTCTAACTTTGCTAATAAAGTTGAATTTTCTTCTTTTTTATATAAAGATCAGTAGTGTTTATTGAGTGGCTCATTACAAACAAAATATATTTATGTATAAAATTTCTCTACATATAAAATATCCCTTTCCTGTGGTCATAGTAAACAAAACCTACCTTGCAGTAAATGGGGCAGTGCAGGCTTCCAGTGTGGCTCCAAACTTTCTATGGTCACTACCCTACAAGCTCACTCTGTGCCCTAGTTGGCTATCAGTGATCCCTCTGGATAGTAAATAAGTGGCTCCTCACCTGGGTGACTAGGCAGGCTTCCAGATTGCCTCAGGTGCTTCCTGCAGACATAGGAGGCAGTACCCCCACCCCAGGGACACTCAACTCCCAGGGACAGGACAAAGGCACAGACACTTGCAGTGTGGTGGCTCCCGTGCATTCTGGCCACCATTTATCTCTCTGTGGCTCTGTTCCCAGTCTCTGCTCCACCTAGAATTTAGCCATGAGGACAATGCTCTGAGTGTCTCACTATTTCCATCTTTTTTAAGCAATTTATTTCTCTCTAGATCTTCTGAAAGGGACCCATTTCATTTCAGCCTACACTCATAAGAGGAATGCCTGCAGTTCCACTCTGTGGTAAACATCCTGCTAACTTCTGATCTTGGTTCAAAACCAGCAGGCTTGGGAGAGGACCCATTTGAGACTACCAAAGGTCATTCAGAGCTGGCCACCTCTACTTTTTTGCCCCACTTTGATCAACATACTGATGCCTTCAAGAGTACAGTTACTACCCAGCCAGACTGGACAGCAGGGTTGTCTGAACCTGTCTGCATAGCAACTTGTAGGGAATTTCCTGGAATGCTTCTTCTTCATCAACAGAGCCTCATCTATATGTGGGGGATATTTCTCCACATAAAGAGATATAATGTTACATTGGTCTCCCCAAGATCTTACAGGAAAAACAAGAATGAGAAGACTTCCAACCAGAATGTAGACAAAATTTACACAGAATAAAAGTTTTTATGGTGAGCTAGGGTAGGGGATGCAGGTTGATCACAAGGTCATTCATCATCAAAGAAAGCAATTCTTTGAGATCCTAAATCCAGCAAATCTTCCCCCTCCCCAGGAGTCTCCATAAATATTCATTAAGATCATTTTAGAAATTATGGTTCTAATTTCTAATTCAGAGAAAATATGATGCAAGCTATTTTATATTTGAGAATGAACTTTGCTGCCCCATTCCTTCACCTAAACCTTTTGTTCTCAGGCTATATAATGCATACATAAACAAACAAATATGCAATCTAAAAAGGTCTACCTCTCCAGATGTTACTTGTTTTAAATCTATGCTTTTGACTTTTGAATGGCTTTAAAGTGCTTAAAGCCATGTGTTCTTTTTTTTTTTTCTATTAGAGATATGAAAGTATGGTTCTAAATCCCATATGTGTTAAGATTAAAAATAGGCTACCCTGTCATTTGTAACACCTTTATTAGAGAGAAACCAGCATAGAGAAAATGTATGTGGCTATGCTAAGGTCAAATTCAGCTATTGAATCACACCTGGGAGAGATCAAAGGAGTTGGAAGAAAAAGAAAAAAACTTGATTTGGAGAGAAAGGACCAGGGTTTGAATCCTGGTTCTTCAACTATATCTAGATATAGCTGTAGATATAGATCAATATATACATATATGTATGAATGTATACACATATACACACATACATATATACAAATACATACATATGCATATGTATATATGTATATGCATGTGTCTATGCATATGCATTTGTATGTGTATGTTATATGTATTGTGCATGTTTATTTTTATTTATTTATTCCCCTTGGGCAAATTACTTCACCTGTATTGGCATATTATCTCCTCTGTAAAATTAAGGAGTTGAATAAAATTGATTCCAGAGAGTTGACACAGTGGGTTGGCTGCTGGCTTTGGATTCAGAAATTGGCCTACCTGGTCTCTGAGGTCTGTTCCAACCCTAAAAGTATCATCCATTTTTCTCCTTGGCAACTGTTTATGAGATACTTTTTATCATGCCCCCTCCCCCTTAACACTTCCCCTCCCATTTGTAAACAAAATTCTTTTTTGCAGACTGGTTATGAATTGGAGCAGTGCTTTTAAACTTTTGATTAATCATTATGTCTTTTTTCTTTGCCCTTTGAGTTAAATAACTGCTTTTCACTGTGATCCCTAAAATGATTTTACTCTTGTCTGGACGAAATATTTTCACTTCAGCAACAAGTTATGTTTTTATGTTATACACATATATATGTATATGTATATGCATATATAAAACAAATCACACATGTATATATTGATATATACATACACAATCTATTAAAGGGATGGGAGCAAAGTCATTTGTTTTTCAGTAAACATCATTGGAGAATGAAAGGGAGTAGAGTGTGAATTATATGAAATATAGTATATTAAGAAGTAAACAATCTGACCAGGATCACAGGTAAATATGTGTAAAAAAAAGAGCATTGAATCCAGTTCTTTCTGGCACGCAAGGAGGCTCCCTGTCCACCAGACATTCCATACATTACAGTCAAAACAGTGACTTGCACATGGTAGTTATTTAATAAATGATTACTAATTGAATTGATTGATGGAGTTTTGTCTTATGTTTCTCATTTTTTAAAGTACTCCAAAACAGGTGCATAATGGAAATAACAGGAATCCCAAGTAAGGAAAAAAAAATTAATATTCTTTTGTTTTCCTCATTTACTCAGCAGAACAAAGGTGAATATACTTCCCTAGGAAGCAAAACTGTCCATAATCCTTTTATTTTCTATGTCAGGCAAAGCTGCTACAGAGGTATTCAGTGCACATTGGTTTTTGCCACTAGAGGGACAATGAGCGGGTAAGAAATTTAGCTTGTACTACCCAAGATAAGGTTGCAATCTGTGATGCTGGTGAGGTTTATTTTTTTTTTTTTCCTGAATAACAGAGTATCTCCTGGGGAGCATAAACCAGAAGAATGTGGGGAAACCACCAAATGACAATTTTCTTTTTTTTTTTTTTAAAGCAACTGGAGTTAAGTAACTTGCCCAAGGTTACACGGCTAGGTTTTTGTTTGTATGGATTAAGTGTCGGAGGCCGGCTCTTAACTCAGGTCCTTCTGATTCCAGGGCCGGTGCTCTATTCACTGCGCCACCTAGCCGCCCCGAAATGACAATTTTCTATTAGCTAACAAGAGGGTAGTAGCTTTCTGGGCATTAAGAATGCGGTCATTGGGGCGCAAAACTATGCAAAACATTATCATAGTAGGTATATTGTACAAGGCTACTTATAATTCCCTCCCACTCATCCCACCACCCCACCTGGTCCATTCCCTACATGATCCTGTCCCTCTTCTATAGTGGGTATTTCCAACCACCCCTCCCCCCAAGGATGCCCTCCCATCCATCTTCCCTCCTCTCATACCGCTTCCCTCTATTCTGTGGCAGGTTGAGATATCCCATTTAGTATGTATGTCATTCTTTCCCTGAACTAAATTCAATGAGAATGGGGTTTTGCCTTTTTGCCTTCCTATACTTCCCCCTCTTACAACCACTTCCCCTTGCTTCTTCTACATAAGATAGTTCACCCTACCCTGTCTCTCCCCATCTCCTCTTGCCACTTTCCTCTCTCACCTCATAATTTCATCCCTTGAGTATTCTCCCTTCCCAACAAATTCAACCTATGCCCTCTATCCATATACAACTGTAACCATATACACAAACATTCACATATGTATTCATATGACCACACACCCTTCTTCCATTATTTTCATAGTGAGAAAGATATCATCAGTCACAGTTATTGCTTTTCTATATAGGAATGTAAATAGTTCAAATTTGATAAGTTCCTTTTGATTTCTTTTCCCTGATTACCTTCTCAGGCATCTCTTGCTTCTTGGGTCTGGATGTCAAATTTTCTATTCAATTATGGTTTTTTCCTCAAGAATGCTAGAAAGTCCTCTATTCCACTGAATGACCATATTTTCCCCTGAAACAAAATACTCAGTTTTGCTGGGTAGGTGACCCTTGGGTTCATTCCCATTTCTTTTGCCCTCTGAAATATCATGTTCCATGCCCTTTGATCCCTCAGTGTAGAAGCTGCCAGGTCCTGGCCTATTCTGATTGGGTTTCCACAATATTGAAATTGTTTCTTCCTGGCTGCTAGTAGTATTTTCTCCTTGATCTGGGGATTCTGGAAGCTGGCTATAATATTCCTTGGAGTTTTCTTTTTGGGATCTTTTTCAGAAGGTGATTGGTGGATTCTTTCAACCTCTATTTTGCCTTCTGGATCTAAAACATCAGGGCAATTTTCCTTGAGAATTTCTTGAAGGGTGGTTTCTAGGTTCTTCCTTTGATCATGGATTTAGGGTAGTCCAATAATTTTTAAATTGTCTCTCCTGGATCTATTTTCCAGGTCAGTGGTTTTTCCCATGAGATATTTCACATTGCCTTCTAATCTTTCATTTGTTTGCATCTGCTTAACAGCATCTTGATTTCTCATAAAGTCATTAGCTTCCATTTCCTCCATTCTAGCTCTGAAGGAATGAATCTCCTCAGTGGACTTTGAGATTCTTTTTCCATCTGGCAAATTCGAATTTTTAAGGCATTCTTCTCCTTGTTTCCCTTTTGGGCCTCCTTTGCCTTTTGAGTTAGTCTATTTCTTAAGGTGTTGTTTTCCTCAGTCAGGCTGTTGACCCTCATTTCATACTTTTCCTGCATCCTTCTCATTTCTCCTTCCCATTTTTCCTCCACTTCTCTTATTTGATTTTTAAAGTCCTTCTTAAGGTCCTCTATGGCCTGCAACCTGCTCATGTTTTCCCCTGGGGCTTTTGGAGCAGGATTTCTGAAATCACAGTCCTTTTCCCACTCTATGCCCCCAAAATAGGAGTCTAGGGTTTCATTTTTTGTTTCCTTTGCCTTGGCATGTTGCCACTTAATTACTTGACTTTTGGGCTTGTTGCCACACTTATGGCTTTAAGGCCAGCTAGAGGAATTTTCTTCCCGAACGTGTGGGGGGCAACTTCCATTTCTGGCAAGCTGTAAACCCACCCACGACTTCCACCCTAGCTCAAAATCCAGATCCAGTGAGGTTAAAGCAAGAGGGATTACCCCCCAAGACTGATCGCTGGATCTCCCTACTGTTCGCCGGCCAGGAGCTGGAGCTGCCTCTGAAAACTACAAGATGGCATGTCTCCTCAGTGGCTTATAGCCCCCAGGGGAAGGAACCGACATATTCCCCAAATACTGCTCCAAAAGTCCATAGTACAGTAACCTCTTACTTTGTCCTAGGCATGTTTATATTGATAATTCTGGAGTCGCCACGGCTGCTGGTGTTCTGGGGTCTCTCCAGTTGGCTGCTGGCCCAGCCACCCTGGCGCTAAAACGTCGGCTCACAGGGACTTGGGCTCTGCTTGCTGCTCGCTGCCGGCTACTAGACCACTGTGCTGGTCCTTCCTGCAGGGCTGCCGGGCTGTCCTCAGTGGGAGGTTAGCTTCTCTGTTTCGTTCTGTGGGTGCTGGGGCTCAAGAAGTTGTTCATAGTCCCCTTTTACATAGTTTGGGGGGAATCTGGGGGCAGAGTGGCTTGGATGAGCTGTTTCTACTCAGCCATCTTGGCTCCGCCCCCCTTTTCCCACAATTCTTAAAACAAATCCTTGTATGGCATATATTTCAACGCCCTTTCCATGGGGAATCAGTCACCTTTGGAAGTAATTCAATTTTTCTATTGCCTTACTATAATCTAGTTCCTAGAAGTGAACATATTATTGATATTGTTAAGCAATGCAGAAAACAGGGGGATCTATAACTTATCTTGTTCTGAGCACTTTTTAACTTAAATACGGTACATCAATGCATCTGTAATATTGTTGATATTAATATTCCTTTCTCTGAAATAGCTTCTAACCATTCTAGGTATACTTATTCAACATATGATATTATTGACTGTGTCCTTACTTAAAATTTCTAATAAAGGATTTCCACAGTTCTTTGGAGGCCTTGAATTAGGCTTTTAGAAACTCTCTGGGTATAGGTGCTGCACTTAGGCTGCCCATTGCTATACCCTACTTAAGCATGTCACTTCCTTTTAGGATCATACTTTTCAGGGTTGGAATGTGCTAAAGTAATTACATGTGAATTCTCTTTTAGTAACTCCCATAAGCTAATTCACTTCATATCCTTTTAAGTTGTCTACACTTTGGAATTTTTGGACAATTTGATATTTCCTAATACATAGTCCTAAGGTGATATCATATTATTAACACAAAAAAATATTAGTATTAAAGAGAAATCTTGCTTCATACTGATTAGGGGAATAGTTAAGAAATGTTTACATATACCACACATTTTCTCAAATGAAATTAATCTAATCCAATTTCTTTTTCCTCCATGGCTCTTTGTGGTTGTATCTCTCAAGAACATTTAAAGGTGCTTGTACTACCTCTGTTGATAATGAAAAGAGCTTGCCAAACATAAAGCCATATATATACATATATATATATATATATATATATATATATATATATATATATATATATATATTCCTATCTATCTATATGTGTGTATGCATATGTATATGCTGTATTTGTTTTTGTCTATTTGTTGTCTATTTTGATATGATTAAAGAATTAATTCTCTAGTTACCAACTTATTCATAATGACCCTCTCCAGTCTGATGTCTGGCTCTTCCAGAGCAGACATTGACCATAACTAGAAAAGAATTCGAAATTTTTCTTTTTGGTTTGTAGAAAATGTTGGAGGAGTTTTGCTCCCTAGGTACTCTTTAATAACCCAAGATCATTTCAAAATTACAACAAGGAAATAGAGGTTGACTTGTGGATAATTTATTTTAGAGCAACTTAATAGCGCCCTAGTTTTGATGACTGTGGTCCCAGAATATTGTCTTACATGAGTTTGTATCCTACCAAAATCTTTAGGCCTTCTCCCTTTGAAGTGTAGTCTAGACATTTCCCTTGTATATTATATGTATTCTGTACTTTAAATGTTTGATTTATGCCAGGCATTGTGATGAGTTCTATGGAGAAAAAGACAAAAATGAAACATTAACTCTTCTCAAGGAATTTTCATTCCAAAGGAGGCTCAGATAAGGCATTCTATATTTATCCCCATAAATTATATCTTGTCTTATTTAGTACACAGTTCTTACCCCTTCACTTCTTTTTAGCCCATTTTTGGTCCCACCCTTACATCACATAAACTTGATAATTGTATCATCTTTAGTGTCATTGTAATTGAAAAAAAATGAAATAAACAATGGCAACATTGAAAAAAAAAAAACATCACCTGAACGGAACATGGCCAGTGAAGGAGTCTTAAAGTATTGCACTATTACATTATTTACTTCCCTCCAGGTAGCCATTGAGACATAAATTTCCACTCAATGATTCCAGTCTTCAATGGGTTTTGAATACAGATAGATAGATAGATTGAAATATCTGTATCTAGATATATCCATATCTACACATCTAGATATAGATATATGTCTTATTTATCTCATTCACAAGATTTATGTGAAAGACTTTTTGAAATGCCTTACTGGAATACAGGTATATTACTTGGAGCAATACACTTTTTTTTTTTTTATTTTGCTTTTTGGAGGGCAATTGGGGTTAAGTAACTTGCCCAAGTTCACACGGCTAGGTTTTTGTGTGTGCATTAAGTGTGTCTGAGGCCGGAACCGAACTCAGGTCCTTCTGACTCCAGGGCCAGCGCTCTACTCACTGGGCCACCTAGCCGCCCCAAGCAATACACTTTTCTATCAGCCGAGTTTCCCTATTAAATATGGAACTGAGATACATCTTATATGAGTTATTCTTTATGATCATACTGACCGAATTGTCTTTCCCTTTCTATATGCTAACAGACTATTTCTTTATTGATCTATTCAAGTAACTGTGCCACAACAAGTAATAAGCTCACTCTCTTCCTGTTTGAAGTATGATCTTCCTGTTTTTGAAAAGTAGGAAAACATATGCCTATTTTCCATTTCTGGGGAAATACTCTAATTTTCAATGTTCTTTTGAAGATTACTAAAAGTTGTTTAGAAATCACATTTCAGTCAGTGATCACCTTGTCCAGTAACCTCACATATAGTTCACATTGTCCTGATTGCTTGGATTTAAAAACTGCTTTTTTCAATCTTTTCACAAAACCTGGCTTTCAATTTCACAAAAAAACTATTTTTATTCTATATTTCTAATCTAATACTTATCTTTTTTGGGAGAGTGTACATAAATATAATAGTTATTAATATTTCTGCACTTTCTTGCTTATGATTATGGTAGTGATGATGGTGATGATGACGATGATGCTGAATACCGTTAAACTTTAAGGTTTACAAAATGCTTAATATTTATTATTGCATTTGATCTCATAAAAAACCTGTGATTGTAGGTGTTATTATATTAACAAACAAGGAAACAGAGGTTTTTTGAGGATAAGTAATTTGCCCAGGGTCAAATTGGATATAGTTATTACATATCTGTAGGAGAATTGGAATTCAGATGATTTTATGTCAATTCTAACATATATGCAAATAGCTTACAAAATATTAAACTGCAAGAAAATTTTATTTTTTGGTTTTGCTCTTGTAGTTTTATGAATAATGGCTATAATTCATTAAAATAAATATCTGCCCACTTAATATATTTACTCCAACTAGCAATGCTAATGTCTTATTGATCCTCTTTTTGTCTCTGACATGGCTAAAAACATCCTTAGCAATTATCATCATCTTAGCTTATTCTGAAGTTTAATATTCTTGACAAGATTCTTTCAGGATTGACATGCCCTTGCATTTATCCTCAGTTACAATCTTGTTTCTATTTCATATGTGTGTATGCAGATAACGGTGTGCGTGTGTGTGTGTGTGTGTGTGTGTGTGTGTGTGTGTGTACACATATACGTGCATGTTTTTAAACTTTAAGCTTAATTGGTCAATAGGTTTCCAGTTTACCCATGCTGAAATTATTTGCATTTTGCTATTAAAATTTCATTCGTGAGACCATATTAACTCTCTTGAACCGATCTCTCACAGAAATGTAATCCATGAGATGCTACACTTCTTCCTCTGCACTCTTCACAATATTCAACTACAAAATATAAGGTCTGTGATTTACTATGCTCTAAATCCCACTCCCTTTTGTGACAGAAACTCTAGAATGCAAGATAAGTTCCTCCTCATATTACAGAAATTTGTAGCTGAGAAATTAGTTTATTTTATTGGACAGAATAATGTCTATAATACCTGTTTTCTTTTTTTTAAACAAATGCTTTATTAACTCCTGTTTTACTTCATTCATTTCCGCCAGATTTTGAGTTACAATCATTTTCCCCCCATTATTCCCCTCCCCAACTTCCCAGAATAGCATTCCCACAAGATATCGCTACCTCCAATCTGCTCTCTCCCATACCTTCTCCCATACCCCCTTCAACTTTTCCATTAGAGGAAGGTGAATCTTTGTGTCTCAGTGACTGCACATCTTATCTCCCTATTACAAGCAAAAGAGTATTAATATTAGTATTTATATATATTTGAAAGAATTAATGTTAGGACCTCGAATTTCAGATCCATTTCCTTCCTCCCTTGTCCCACATTCCCTCCTGGGAGATAAGTAATTCAGTACATGTTGTACATGTCTGGCTATGCAAAACATTATCATAGTAGATATATTGTACAAGGCTGCTTATCATTCCCTACCACTCATTCCACCCCCCACCTGGTCCATTCGCTGCATGATCCTGTCCCTTTTCTATAGTGAGTACTTCCAACCTCCCCTCCCCCCTGTGGATGCCCTCCCATCCATCATCCCTCCTCTCATACCCCTTCCCTCTATTCTGCTGCAGGTTGAGATATCCCATTTAGTATATATGTCATTCTCTCCCTGCACCAAATTCAATGTGAATGTGGTTTTGCCTTTTTAGCCTTCCTATTCTCCCCCTCCCTTGCAACCACTTCCCCTTGCTTCTTCTACATGGGATAGTTTACCCTACCCTGTCTCTCCTCATCTCCTCTTGCCACTTTCCTCTTTCACCTCATAATTTCATCCCTTGAGTATTCTCCCTTCCCAACAAATTCAACCTATGCCCTCTATCCATATAAAACTGTAATCATATACACACACATTCACATATGTATTCATATGACCACACACCCTTCTTCCATTATTTTCATAGTGAGAAAGATATCATCAGTCACAGTTATTGCTTTTCCATATAGGAATGTAAATAGTTCAACTTTGATAAGTTCCTTTTGATTTCTTTTCCCTGATTGCCTTCTCAGGCATCTCTTCCTTCTTGCATCTGGATGTCAAATTTTCTATTCAATTCTGGTTTTTTCCTCAAGAATGCTTGAAAGTCCTCTATTCCACTGAATGACCATATTTTCCCCTGAAACAAAATACTCAGTTTTGCTGGGTAGGTGACCCTTGGGTTCATTCCAAGTTCTTTTGCCCTCTGGAATATCATATTCCATGCCCTTTGATCCCTCAGTGTAGAAGCTGCCAGGTCCTGGGCTATTCTGATTGGGTTTCCACAATATTGAAATTGTTTCTTCCTGGCTGCTAGTAGTATTTTCTCCTTGATCTGGGGATTCTGGAACCTGGCTATATTTCTGGGAGTTTTCTTTTTGGGATCTTTTTCAGGAGGTGATTGGTGGATTCTTTCAAGCTCTATTTTGCCCTCTGGATCTAAAACATCAGGGCAGTTTTCCTTGAGAATTTCTTGAAGGGTGATTTCTAGGTTCTTTCCTTGATCATGGCTTTCAGGTAGTCCAATAATTTTTAAATTGTCTCTCCTGGATCTATTTTCCAGGTCAGTGGTTTTTCCCATGAGATATTTCACATTACCTTCTAATCTTTCATTTGTTTGGATCTGCTTAACAGCATCTTGATTTCTCATGAAGTCATAAGCTTCCATTTGCTCCAGTCTAACTCTGAAGGAATGAATCTCCTCCGTGAACTTTTGAGATTCTTTTTCCATCTGGCAAATTCGGGTTTTTATGGCATTCTTCTCCTCATTGCCCTTTTGGGCCTCCTTTGCCATTTGAGTTAGTCTATTTTTTAAGGTGTTGTTTTCTTCAGTCAGGCTGTTGACCCTCACTGCATACTTTTCCTGCATCCTTCTCATTTCTCTTTCCAATTTTTCCTCCACTTCTCTTATTTGATTTTTAAAGTCCTTCTTAAGGTCCTCTATGGCCTGCAACCTGCTCATGTTTTCCCCTGGGGCTTTTGGAGCAGGACTTCTGACCTCACAGTCCTTTTCCCGCTCTATGCCCTCAAAATAGGAGTCTAGGGTTTCATTTTTCTGTTTCCTTTGCCTTGGCATGTTGCCAATTAATTGCTTCACTTTGGGGCTTGTTGCCACACTATGGCTTTAAGGCCAGATAGAGGAATTTTTGTCCTGAACGTGTGGGGGGCAACTTCCATTTCTGGCAAGCTGTAAACCCAACCACAACTTCCACCCTATATCACAATCCAGATCCAGGGAGGTTAAAGCAAGAGCGATTACCCCCCCCAAAACTGATCACTGGATCTCCCTACAAATTTGCAGGCTGGGAGGTGGAGCTGCTTCTGAATACTACAAAATAGCATTTGTCCTCAGTGGCTTCTAGCCCCCAGGGGAGGGAGCTGACGCATTCCCTGAATACAGTTCCCAAAGTCCATAGGACACTAACCTCTCACTTTGTCCTAGGCATGTCTATGTTGATAATTCTGGAGTCGACACAGCTCCTGGTGTTCTGGGGTTCCTCCAGCCGGCTGCTGGCCCTGCCGCCCTTGGGCTAAAACCTCGGCTCACGGGCACCTGGGCTAGGCTTGGCTCCTGCGCTCTGTGTGCTGAGGGGGGCCAGGTCCCAGACTGCTGCGCTGGTCCTTCCTGCAGGGCTGCTGGGCTGTCTTCAGTGGGAGGATAGCTTCTCTGTGTTGTTCTGTGGGTGCTGGGGCTCCAGAAGTTGCTCAGAGTCCCCTTTTATATAGTTTCGGGGGAATCTGGGGGCAGAGTGGCTTGGACGCTCTGTTTCTACTCCGCCATCTTGGCGATATAATACCTGTTTTCTATGTTACTTTTATTATCATTGACAAGCATTTGTCAGGAATTGATCAGTTCTTCTGCACTCAAAAAGAGTCCTTATCCAATTCTGTATAATTTAAACTACAATTTACTATTATATCTTGCCTTCAGGTCAACCTTCTGATCTATTAGTATTCATCTCTCAAAATGTTCTTTGATGGGCTGGGCATACTTTATTCCCAAAACAATATCTATTCCACTTTTGCTTCCATTTTCCTTATCATTCCTTTCTTTTTTATTTTTATTTTTTATTTTTGTCTTTATTAATCTGTTTACTTTTAGTTTACAAGATTCCATTCCACAATTCCTTGAGTTTCAAATTTTCTCTCCCTCCCTACACCCCACCCCATGATGGCATACAATCAAGTATAGGATCTGCAAATACTTTCACATTAGATATTACTCAAGTTATAAAGATGGATTGTATCAGATGGAATGAAAAATGATAAAGAGGAAACAAAACCAAAAAAGAAAAAGATCAGGTAGTTTGCTTCAATCTGGATTCAAACTCAGTTCTTTCTAGTTTTTTCTCTGGATGTAGATACCTCTCTCCATCAAGAGTCTTTTGAGATTGACTTATATCACTGCATTGCTGAGAAGAGTCCAGTCTATCAAAGTTGGTCATCACACACACGTTGTGTCTGTAATTGTGTACAAATTTCTCCTGGTTCTACTCTTCTCACTCAGATTCACTTCATATTAGCCTCCCCAGGTAAATATGAAGTCCATCTGCTCCTCATTTCTTATAGCAAAATAGTATTCCATTACATTCATAAACAACAACTTGTTTAGCCATTCCCCAATTGATGGGCACCCCTTTAGTTTCCAATTCTTTGCAACCACAAAAAGGGCTGCTATAAATATTTTTGTACATATGGCTCTTCCTCCTACTTCTATGATCTCTTTCAGATATAACCATAGAAGTGGTGTTGCTGGGTCAAAGGGTATGAAATTATGTATAGCCCTTTGGGCATAATCCCAGATTGCTCTCCAGAATGGTTGGATCAGTTCACAACTCCACCAGCAATGCATTAGCTATCCAATTTGCCCACATCCTCTCCAGCATTTGTCATTTTCCTGTTTTGTCATCTTAGCCAATCTGACTGGTGAGATGTGGTACCGCAGAGTTATTTTTATTTGCATTTCTCTAATCAATAGTGATTTAGAGCATTTCTTCATATGCTTATAGATATGTTTAATTTCTTTCTCTGAAAACTGCCTGTTCATATCCTTTTATCATTTATCAATTGGGGAATGACTTGTATTCTTCTAGATTTGATTCAATTCTATGTATATATTAGAAATGAATCCCTTATCAGAGACATAGATTGTAAAAATTCTTTCCCAATTTCCCACCTCCCTCTTGATCTTGGTTACATTGGCTTTGTTTGTACAGAAGCTTTTCAATTTCATGTAATCAAAATTATCCATTTTACATTTTATAATGCTCTCTTTTCTTGTTAGGTCATAAAGTCTTTCCCTCTCCACAGATCTGACAGGTAAACTATTCTTTGCTTTCTGAGATTGCTTACAGTACCAACCATTATACCTAGATCATGCACACATTTAGACTTGATTTTGTTATATGGTTTTATATAATGGTCTATGCCCAGTTTCTGCCATACTATATTCCAGTTTTCCCAGCAGTTTTTGTCAAATAGTGTGTTCTTATCCCCAAAACCAGGCTCTTTGGATATATCAAATAATAGATTACTATAGTCATTGACTACTGAGTCTCATGTGCTCAGTCTATTCCATTGATCCACTACTCTATTCCTCAGCCAGTACCAAGTAGCTTTGATGATTGCTACTTTACAACATAGATGAAAATCTGATATAGCTAGTTCACCTTCTGTAGCACTTCTTTTCATTAATTCCCTTGATATTCTGAACCGTTTGCTCTTCCAGATAAGTTTTGTTACTTTTTTCCTAGTTCTTTAAAGTAGTTTTTTGGTAAATTGATTGGTATGGCACTAAATATATGATTTAATTTAGGTAAATTGTCATTTTTATTATCTTAGCTTGACCCAGCCACAAGCAATTGATATTTTTCCAATTAGTTAGATCTGACTTTATTTTGTGAAAAAGTGTTTCCTAGTTGTGATCATATAGGTCCTGGGTTTGTTTTGGCAGGTAGATTCCCCCTCATTCTTACTTTCCACCATATTCTCTACTCTGGTTCAGCGATTGTCACATAAAATCATACCTTTTTAATATGTAAGATTATTATATTACTTTTTCTATCTAACCTATTTCGTTCAAATAATTTATGCCTTTTCCTCTTCATCTTTCTGTCATTGATAATATTTCAACTAATACTAATCATGAATCTAAGGTAATATTATATTCTCACATTAATATATTTAGTTTACTTCACTCACTATCAAGAAAGTTATTCTTCCCCACATCCTATATGTTTCCTTCTATTACCTTTCATACAAATTAGTGGCCATGCTAGATGGTTTATCAATAGTTTATTATCATTTTTTTTCTTCTCCATTCAAAGCCTCCTTGAGGATTTTGAACAGTACTGAAAATATCTAGACAAATACATATTGCCTGCTTGCATTAAATGAATTCTACCAATGGATGTAAGCAAAGAAACATAAGAACTCTGAGTTGAAAAGGACTGAAGAAGCCTTCCAGTCTATCCCATACTTGAACAGGGATCCACTCTATAAAATAATAACCAATAAGTCCTATGAATGATAGCTCCTAGTGAAGGGGAAGTCATTACCCTCTAAATATTCCATAATCTGCTTATGTATTAGTGTAATTATTGATACATTTCATAATCCTAAATATACCTCCAAGGTATTTCTATTAATCGATCATATAACTTCTGATCCCCATGTCTAAGTGGAACAAGCTTAATCTTTTTTTTCACATGAAGCCCTGCAAATACACACCATAAACCATGGCTAAGTTATCTCTTTTCTAGGTTACAATTCCCTAATTTCTTCAACTGATACTCATTTGGCATGGAATTTCACTTCAAAATAATCGAAAGCCATAATGTTTTAAGTGAAATTAATAGAATAAAAAACTAGTGTTGATAACCTCTAAACCAATAAATATCACAGGACGTTTCTTTTAAAATAAATAGAACAAGAAAAACAATATATAAGGAGTATAACAACATCCATTTAAATATGAAAATGAATCTTGGGTAATTATAATAGCTCTGAAGCAGAGATATAAGAATGAGTTTTGTTCCCTTCTTTGTACATGGGAGTTAGGAATATGGATATAGTACACTTCATAACAGGATTCTGTTATTTGTTAGTTTAAATGCATGTATTCTCCTCTTCCCTCCTCCCCTCTCTCTTTGCCCTTTCTTTTCCCTTTCTTTACTTTTCCTTCCCTTCTCTTCCCTTCTCTTCTCAAATAGTTTCCTTTAAAATGTTCTAATATTAACCATCTATTTCATCATCCCTGGTTAGACATGTTTTCCCTCATACAAATATCACATATGAATAAACAAATAATCTTTATTTAACATGATTGTTTCTGTTTTGTTGGATGATGCTGGTTTTGCAACAATATTGGTTTCCATTTTTAAAAGTTCTACATTTATGATATTTCTTCTACATTGTGTGTTAAATATAATTTTGTGTGTTATCCACACTGATTCACTGATTTTCATGCATGCCCAGGGTCTCTTTCATGATCATCATAAAAGTGGGTTTATTAGAGTTTTACCTAAAACTATCAACATCCAGGGAAGGGATATGTTTCCTTACTGTAGTATTATTCCTGTGAACCACCCCTGTATATAATGGATACCCGAATTTACCTGCTTGTTCCTTGGTGACTATGTCCAGGAACAAGAATGTCACTGTGTTTGTTCTTTTCTAGGGTCTATGTTTACTAATTGAGGAATCATTCCTGCCCCCTCACAAAGTTTCCAAGATTCAGAGCTATTCACTGCATTATAGGAGCACATAGAAGACTCTCAGGGAGAACAACCAATTTCTTGACATGGCACTCTTTACTTAAGATATACTATCCTTTGTGAAGCTCTCTCTCCCTTCACCCCCCACACATAGATTGAATTTAAATATATATGAGTAAAAGAAAAGAATGATTAAAGACTATCTTATGAGGTGGTCTAGCAATACTTTTGGAGAAAGAAAACTTTTTGGAAAATGAGAAAAGACAAACTGGACTAGGAAGTTAACAGTACTAGAGAGAACCATATGTTGGGTCATTTAACACAAGGTCAGTACTAGATAATCTTTAGAAAATAGAGGGGTGAAATTATTTATAGCCCTTTGGGCATAATTCCAGATTGCTTTACAGAATGGTTGAATCAGCTCAAAACTCCACCAGCAATGCATTAATGTTCCAATTTGCCCAATCCTCTCCAGCATTTGTCATTTTCCTGTTTGGATACCACTTCTAGGGTGATATCCCAAAGAGATCACAGAAGTGGGAGGAAGACCCATATGTACAAAAATGTTTATAGCAGCTCTTTTTGTGGCTGCAAAGAACTGGAAATTAAGGGGGTGCCCATCAATTGGGGAAAGGCTGAACAAGTCATGATATATGCATGTATATAAGCACATGCATGCATTGTACTATAAGAAACGGGGAGCAGATTGACAAACTGATGCTGAGTGAGAAGAGTAGAAGCAGGAGAAATTTGTATACAATCACAGACACAACATATGTGTGATGACTAACTATGACAGACTGTACTCATCTCAGCAATGCAGTTATATAAATCAATCCCAAAATACTCATGATGGAGAGAGATGTCTACATCCAAAGAAAGAACTAAAGGGGAGGAGCCAAGATGGCAGAAAGGAAGCAGTAACCTGGTCTACCAGAAAGCCACAATGAAAAAGCACCCGAGACATCATCCTCCAAGAGATTGTCAAAGAAAACTGTCCTGAGGTCCTGGAATCAGAAGATAAAATAGCTATTGATAGAATTCACCTGACTCCTCCTGAAAGAGATCCCAAACTGAAAACTCCAAGAAATATAGTAGCCAAATTCCAGAATTACAACATTAAAGAAAAAATTCTACAAGCAGCCAGAAAGAAATAATTCAAATATCGAGGAACTACAGTTAGGATCACACAGGACCTAGCAGCTTCTACATTAAAAGAGCAGAGGGAGTGGAATTTGATATTTCATAGGGCAAGAGATCTAGGACTACAACCAAGGATTAACTGCCAGGCAAAACTGAGCATAATCTTTCAGGCAAGAAGATGTTCATTTAATGAAATAAAGGACTTCCAGACTTTCCTGATGACAAAGCCAGAGCTCAATGGAAAATGTGATCTCCAATTACAAGACTCAAGAAAGACATAAAAGGGTAAACAAGGGATACACAGACTCACACATGCATAAGTGCACACACTCACACCCACAAACACACGCTCATTACTTGGGATGCAACAAGAGCAAAATGTTCACATCCCTATATGTAGAGCTGATAACTGTCAATATTCGAAATGTTTATGATTATCATGACCTTCAAAAGGGTTATACTTAGATAGAGTGTGTAGGTATGATTGCACTAACCTGAAGACTAAAAAAAAACAAACTATTAAATGGTTCAAAGTGACTGTAATGGGAAAAAGGAAAGGATGAAATAGGAAAAGGTAAAATATGCCATCTGAAGAGGCATCAAAACACACTACAGAAGAGGGGAAATAAAGAGGGAGAGGACACCATTTATACACTATCCTCAGTGGTTCTGGTTCAAAGATGGATGAACTTAATCAGTGAAGTTTAAGATTCTAATGTGAATAGACACATAAATTCATCAAATATAGGAAAAGGAGGGAGGGAAAGGAGCACTGTTTGAAATTTACTCTCATTGGTTTGGAATCAAACAGGGAGTAATTTGCATGGTACATACTCAAAAATAGACCATGTACTAGGGCATAAAAATCTCACAATCCAGTGCAAAAAGGCAGAAATATTAAATGCATCATTCTCAGATCATGATGCAATAAAAAATTATATTCAATAAAGGGCCAGGGAAAGGTAGACTAAAAACTAATTGGAAATTGAACAATTTAATCCTAAAAATGGATGGGTCAAACAAGAAATTATAGAAACAATCAATAATTTCATTCAAGAGAATGATAATAATGAGACAACATACCAAAATTTGTGGGATGCACTAAAGGCAGTTCTCAGGGGAAGTTGCATATCCCTGAGTGCATACTTAATTAAAGCAGAGAGAAGGGAGGTCAATGAATTGGACATGTAGTTGAAAAAGCTAGAAAAGTACTAAATTAGAAATTTTGAAAACCAAAGAAGAGATTAATAAAATTGAAATTAAGAAAACTATTGAATTAATAAATAAAACTAAGAGCTGGTTTTATGAAAAAATCAACAAAATTGATAGACCCTTAGTCGATTTGGTAAAAAAAAAAAGATGAAAACCAAATTTTGAGTATCAAAAATAAAAAGGGTGAATCTACTTCCAATGAAGAGGAAATCAAAAAATCAAAAAAATAATGAGGAATTATTTTCCCAATTGTATGCACATAATTATGACAATCTTATTGAAATGGATGAATAATTACAAAATTACAAGTTGCCCAGATTAACTGAAGAGGAAGTTAATAACCTAAATAACCCCATCTCAGAAAAAGAAATCAAACAAGCTATCAATGAACTCCCTAGGAAAAAATCTCCAGGGCCAGATGGTTTTACTAGTGAATTCTATCAAACATTTGAAGAACAATTGATTCCAATACTCTCCAAATTATTTGGGAAAATTAGTGAAGAAGGACTCCTACCAAACTCTTTCTATGACACAAATATGGTACTGATTCCTAAATCAGGAAGAGATAAAACAGAGAAAGAAAATTATAGACCAATTTCCCTCATGAATTTAGATGCAAAAATTTTAAATAAAATATTAGCCAAAAGACTCCAAGAATTTATCACAAAAGTAATACACCCTGGTCAGGTAGGATTCATTCCAGCAATGCAAGGATTGTTTAATATTATGAAAACCATCAGTATAATTGAGCATATCAACAAGAAAACTAGCAGAAACCACATGATCGATCATCTCAATAGATGCAGAAAAGGCTTTTGACAAAAAAACACTAGAAAATATAGGAATCAATGGAGCCTTCCTTAAAATAGTTGATAGCATCTATTTAAAACCATCAGCAAGTATTACATGCAATGGGGATAAACTAGAAGCCTTTCCAATAAGATCAGGAGTGAAACAAGGGTGTCCACTATCACCCCTCTTATTCAATCTGGTACTAGAAACACTAGCAGTAGCAATTAGAGAAGAAAAAGAAATCAAAGGAATCAAATTAGGCAAAGAAGTGACCAAGCTTTCACTCTTTGCACATGATATAATGATGTAATTAGAGAATCCTAGAGAATCAAGCAAAAAACTACTTGAGACAATAAATAAATTTGGCAAAGTTGCAGGATATAACATAAACCCACACAAATCCTCAGCATTCCTGTACATCTCTAATGAAACTCAACAGCAAGAGATAGAAAGAGAAATCCCATTTAAAGTCACTGTAGACATAAAATATTTGATAATCTACTTGCCAAAACAAACCCAGAGTCTATATGATCACAACTACAAAACACTTCTCACACAAATAAAATCAGATCTAAATAGTTGGAAAAATATCAATTCCTTGTGCCTGGGTCGAGCTAATATAATAAAAATGACAATTTTACCCAAACTAAACTATATATTTATTGCCATACCAATCAATTTACCAAAAAACTACTTTATAGAGTTAGACAAAATAATAACAAAATTTATTTGGAAAAACAAACGGTCTAGAATATCAAGGGGATTAATGAAAAGAAATGCTAGGGAAGGGGCGGCTAGGTGGCGCAGTGAATAGAGCGCCGGCCCTGGAATCAGAAGGACCTGAGTTCGGAACCGGCCTCCGACACTTAATCCGCACAAACAAAAACCTAGCCGTGTAACCTTGGGCAAGTTACTTAACCCCAATTGCCCTAAAGGGGCGGCTAGGTGGCGCAGTGAGTAAGAGTGCCGGCCTCGGAGTTGGGATGACCCGAGATCAGATCCGGCCTCAGAAAATGAGCACCCACGCATAAATCAATGACTAGCCGTGTAACCTTGAGCAAGTTACTTAACCCCAATTTCTTAAAAAAAAAAAAAAAAAAAAAAAAAAAGAAATGCTAGGGAAGGTGGACTAGCTATGCCAGATCTTATTCTGTATTATACAGCAGCAGTCATCAAAACTGCTTGGTACTGGCAGATGTGTAGTGTAGTGGATCAATGGAATAGTTGAGGCACAGGAGACCCAGCAGTTAATGAATACAGTAACGTATTGTTCGATAAACCGAAAGACCCCAGTTTTTGGGATAAGATAAGAAGAGTAGAATCAGAAGAAATTTGTATACAATCACAGCCATACCATATCTGTGATGACCAGTTATGACAGACTGGACTCTTTTCAGCAATGCAGTGATATAAGTCAATCCCGAAAGACTCAAGAAAGAGAGAAATGCACCATCCAGAGATATAAGTAGAAAGAACTGAGCCTGAATCCTGATGGAAGCAAACTAAATGATCTTTTTCTTTTCATTGTTTGGTTTTATTTCTTCTTTACCATCTTTCATCCCACCTAGTACAATACGCCTTTTTAATTGGAATAATGTCCAATATGAATGTATTTGCAGATCTTATACTGGACTATATGCTGTCGTAGGGGGAGGGGGGAAGGAAGTAAAGGAAATTTGAAAATCAAGGAACTATGGAATTGAATCTTATTAACTGAAACTAAACTAATAAAGTAATTTAAAAAAAGGAGACTCAGAACAAAACATTAATAAACACCCACATCTTAGAGAAGGGAGAAAGAAAATGATATCACAAAAAAATACTGATTCCTGATTCTGATTTCCATAAGCCACAGTTGAAAATAAATAGTTCCTTAAAAAAAGAAAGAACTAAAAAGAACTGAGTTTGAATCCTGATTGTAGCAAACTACTTGACCTCTTTCTTTTTATTATTTGGCTTTATCTGCTCTTTACCATTTTTCATTCCATTTAGTACATCCTGCCTTTGTAACCTGACTAATGTCTAATATGAAAGTATTTGCAGATTTTTTACCGAGTTGTATGCCATTGTGGGGGTTGGGAGGGAGGGAAAGGAGGGAAAGAAAATTTAGAGCTCAAGAAATTATGAAATTCAATCTTGTAAACTAAAAGTAAACAAACAAATTAATAAAGACAAAAATAATAAAAAAGAAGTGACAGATGTAATCCTACAGTCCTGATTCCTATAACCTCCTTTATCTAATCTGCAGTGTGTTTGAAGACTGAATGACAAAATGATGATATCCAAAGGAAAGTGAAACAATGGGCAATTGTTTGGGTAAATGAAAATATGGGCAATTTGGAGCTCCAATTAAAAAAAAAAGAATATTAAAACTGTTTTTACATGTAATTTGGGGGAAATAACATATGAAATTACCAAAAAAATGGAAATCTAACCTTCTACAGGGAGCTTTCCCTCACCCCTTTTAATTCCAATGACTTCCTTCTGTCAAGTATGGGCAAATGAAAATACAGGCAAACAATATCTTTCATTGGCTTCTACATCCATTTCTGGGGAAAATAGAATTGGACAAATGGAAAAGGGGATAGATACAAAAATCACTGAAGAAAAGGATTCCCTAAAAATGTAGTACTGGGCAAGTAGAAGTTAATGATTTCACAAGACATCAAGAAAAAAACAAAACCAAAATAATGAAAAATAGAAGAAAATGTGAAATATCTCATTGGGAAAAAAAACTGACCTGGAAAATCAAACCAGGAGAGATAATTTAAGAATTTTTGGACTATTTGAAAACCACAATGAAAAAAGTCTAGACATGATCTTTCAAGAAATAATTAAGGAAAATGCCCTGATAGTTTAGAACCAGAGGGTAAAATTGAAATTGGAAGAATTTACTGATCACCTTCTGAAAAAAATCCCAAAATGAAAATTATGAATATTATAAACAAATCCCCAGGTCCAGGAGAAAATATTGAAAGCAGACAAAGAAAATAATTTAAATATTGTGGAACCACAGTCAAGACAACACAAGATTTCACAGCTTCTACCTTAAAGAATAAGAGGGCTTGGAATATGATATTGGAATATGATATTCTGGAATGCAAAATGTCAAGAATCAGCTATTTAGAAAAACAGCATAATCCTTTACAGGGAGAGTTTTCATTTAGTCAATTAGAGGACTTTTGAGAATTCCTGATAAAAAGACCAGAGTTGGACAAAAAATTTAACTTTCAAATACAAGACTCAAAAGAATCACAAAAAGGCAAATAGTTTGCATTCCTACATGAAAAGTGTACTTGTAAATCCTAAAACCTTTCCCATTTTAGGACCCTTAGGAGTAGTCATAGACAGAAAGTTGAGAGGTGAATGTGATAGTATGACAATCTAAAAAAAAAAAGTAATTAAGGGATGAAAAAGAAGATTCCACCAGGTGAAGGGGAAAGGGAGAGTTAGAAAGGGACAAGTTATCAAATATTTAAAAATGCCCTAAAGAGATTATGCAGTGGAGGGGGAAATGAGGGCAGGAGGGAGAAGAGCAGGTAAACTTTACTCTCATTGGAATTTCCTCAAAGAGGGAATAATATAGCCATTCGCTTGGGTATAGAAATTTATCTTACCATAAACATGAGTAGTAAGGGAAGATGATAAGAGAAGAGGATGGCAGTTTAAAGGAAGTAAAAATCAGAAATATAACACTGTTGAGAATAGAATAAAAGGAGAGAGAAAGAAAGAGTAGGATAAACAGTGGGAAACAGGATGGAGGAAAATATATAATTAATAACCAATACTGTGAAAAAAAGTTACAGCAAGTTTCTCTGATAAAGACTTCATTTCTCAAACACATATTACATTGAGTTAAATTTATAGAAATAGTCATTCCTCAATTAGCAATGTATATTAACAGGCAATTTTCAGACAAGTAAATGAAGCCATCTATAGCCACATGAAAAAACACTCAAAATCACTACTGATCAGACAAATGCAAATTAAAACAACTCTGAGCTACCACCACACTCCTATCAGATTGGCTAATAGGACTTAAAAGGAAAATGACAAATGTTGGAAGAAAATTAAAACATAAATATACTGCAGGTGAAATTGTATACTGATTCAACTGTTCTGGAGAGCAATTTAAGACTATGCCCAAAAGGGCTATAAGTCTATGCATACAGTTTGACTAAGCAATATCACTATAAGTTTGTATCTGAAAGAGACAAAAAACAAAGACCTGTCTACAAAAATACTAAAACCAGCTTTTAAGCAATGGTGGCAAAGAAGTGGAAATTGGTGGGATGTCCATCGATTGGAGAATGATTGTCCAATTTGTTGTATATTATTGTCGTGGAATACTAATGTGCTTTAAGAAATGACAAGCAGAATGCTCTGAGAAAAACCTGGAAAAACTTACTTGACTAGATGCTAAGTAAGATGAGCATAACCAGGAAATCGTTGTACACAGTAACACCAATGTTGTATGATGTGCTTATCTACTACGAATAACAACTACTCTCAGCAATACAATAATCCAAGACATTGTTCATATTCACAGGAAGAGCTGGTAGAGTTCTGAATGCAAATTAAAGCTACTTTTTCTTTGCTTTATTTTTGGGGGGGTCTGTGTTTTCTTTCACATTATGACTTGCATGGAAACATGTTTTGCATGACTACACATGTATAATCTATATCAAATTGTTGCCTTCTCAAGCGGGGGGAGGGAGAATTTGGAACTCAAATTTAAAAACAAAGAATGTTAAAACTGTTTTTACATCTATTTGGGGGGAAATAACATATGAAAATATGAAAATAAAAGAAAAAAAAAGGAAATCTGACTTTCTACAGGGAGCTTTCCCTCACCCCTCTTAATTCCAATGACTTCCTTCTGTTAATTATTTCCTATTTAACCTGTATATCTCTTGCTTTTCAATTATTTATTTGCATGTTATCTCCCCCTATAGACTGTTAGTCCTTGAAGATCATTTCTCTCTTTTGTATCATTTTGTATCCCCAGAGTTTAGTACAGGGCCTGGGCACATGATAGGTATGTAATGAATCTTGATTGATTAATTGATTGAAAAAATAAAGAAAAAAACTTAGTGCATTATTTTAAAAAAAGAAACAAGCAGCAGCAACAGATAATGACTGGCTATGGAGTTCATGAAAGGAATATATTGGCTACATAAATGGTAGGTCTATGTAAAGCCATACATGCGCAGCTTTCCAGACGACTGCTGCTGTGAATAGCTTTCAAGGTTCAGAATACAAAGTACAGTGAACTCTATAATGATTCAAAAACAAATCAGAGCCAGGAGCATAACCAAGATGGTGGAGTAGAAACAGGACTTCCTCACACCTCCCATTCCCACCTCCTCCAATTCATGTAAAAAATCACTCTAAAAAACTTTGGAGCTACAGAACCCACCAAATGACAGAGAGAAGCTAACTTACCACCGAAGACAGTCCAGCAGGCCATCAGGAACAGGCCAGCCCAGTGTTTTGGGAGCTGAAGTCCAGCCCCATGTAAGCCTGAGGTTTTAGCCTCAGGGTGGCCACAACCATCCTCTGTTTGGAGGGACTTCAGATCACCAGCATCTGTGGTGGTTTCCAGAATTATAACCCACAGATGCTAAGGACAAAGTAACAGGTCAGTTTAGTGTGGACTTTGTGAACCAAGAGTGTGGGAGTGTGGTCTGGCCTTTATCCCCTGGAGGGAGAAGTGCCTGAGGCGTAGTGGCTGTGCAGCTGCTGCCACATGGCTGCTTCAGGTCTCCTGGCATGCACATTGTAAGGGGACCAAGCAACTAGTCTGAAGGCTAAACATTCCTGCTTTAATCTGCTTAGATATGGATTGCAATCTAGGGTGGAGGTCCTTGGGTGTATGATTAGTTTGTCAGAGAGTGTGGAGGCTTCAGAGAGGGCAACCAACTTACAGCTCCAGCAGCTGAGAAAACCTCAGTGAAATATACGAAACTCCCCTTTCTGGTAGCAGAGTTCTACTCTGGCAAAAATCTCAAAAGTCAAATAATTGAGTGAGGAAGCAAAGGTAGCAAAGCCTGCAGAGCAATCCAACATTAGATTCCTATTTTGGAGTAAAAAATGATCAAAGCATGGAACAGGAGGAAGACAGCGAAATCAGAACTCCTGCACCAAAAGTTTCCAAGTAAAATATGAGTTGGTTACAGGCCATGGACGAGCTTAAGAAGAATTTTGAACACCAAATAAGAGAAGTGGAAGAAAAATTCTGAGGAGAAATGAGAACAATGCAAGAAAACTATGAAATGAAAGTCAACAAGTTGACTGAAGAAAATAACACCTTAAAAATAGAATAAATCAGATGGCAAAAGAGGCTTAAAAAGGCAATGAGGAGAAGAATACCTTAAAAAGCCAAATTTGCCAGATGGAAAAAGAATCTCAAAAGCTCACTGAAGGGAATCTTTCCTTCAGAATTAGACTGGAGCAAATAGAAGCTAGTGACTTTATGAGAAATCAAGATACTATTAAACAGATCCAAACAAATGAAAAAATAGAAGGCAAAGTAATTAAATATATATATATATATATATATATATATATATATATATTTGTGTGTGTGTATGTATATATGTATACATACATACATATATATATGTCTATATAAAAGAGTATATGGGCATATGAATTCATATGTGAGTGTGTATATATGTGTACAGGTATACATAGAGAGAGGGCACAGGACTAATTGAATCAGAAGGGATGATACTTAAAAAGTGAAATTAAGAGGTGATAGAGGAATGGGGTAAGTTGTCTCATATAGGAGAGGAAAGGGAAAACTGTTACAATGGAGGGGAAGAACAGGAAGGCAAAAGGGAATGATTCAACTTTATTATCATTGAGTTTGGCTTAGGGAGGGAATGACATACACACTGAATAGGGTATCTTATCCTACAAGAGAGTAGTGGAGAAGTGGATGAGAGGGGGGATGATTAAGAGAGGGCAGGTTGGGGGGGAGGAATTTGGAATCACCCACTTTTGAAAAGTGACAGGATCAAAGTAAAGAATAGAACAAGGGGGTGGTTGGATAGGATAGAGGGAAATGTAGTCAATCTTACACAACACATCCACTATGGAAATGTTTTGCATAGCTACACATGTACAACCTGTATTGAATTTTTATCTTTCCAGTAATGGTAGATGATGTGGGAGGAAGGGAAAGAATCTGGAATTCAAAGATTTAAAATGAAATGTTTAAAATACTATTATTATGGTTATTATTATTATTATTTTACTGAGAAATATATATAGCTGGGAAATAAGTTTTTAGGCATTGGGGTATAGAGATCCACTGTGCCCTACTGGAAAGTCAGAGGTAGGATGGGGAACACATGGGAAAGAGCAGATTTGGGGAGGGTATATTCAGTGGGATTGCTGTTTTGGGATGATGGGTAGGGGAAAATGGGGAGAAAATTTGTAACTCAAAATCTTGTGGAAATGAATGATGTAAACTAAAAAATAAAAAAAAAAATAGAGGAAAAAAAAACAAGAACTTTGAGAAAGGAGAGATGTCCCTGAGAGAACAAGAAAGTTGTTGGGGAGTGGGTGGTGCCTGGAACCTGAACTAAGTTTTGAAAAAGGAGAAGAATCCCAGTGGTCAAAGATAAAGGTAGGAGTAGGTCTGGGTCATTTTGCTTGACATTTGAGCAGGTGAGGAGGAGGACTACAAAATAAAGCTGATAGAGCAAGTTGTATAAAAGAACATTCATAGCAGCTGTCTTTGGTATTGGAAACTGAGGAGGCAGCCAACATTTGGGGAATGGCTGGATAAGTTATAGTATGTGATTGTGATGAAATACTGTTGTTATGTAAGATATTAGGAAGGCGTCAGTTTGAGAAAAACCTGGTAAAGATTCTATGAATTGATACAAAGTGAAGTAAGCGCAAACAAGGGAATGATTTACCCAATTACAATACTAAAATGATAACTTTGGAAGACTTAGGAATTCTCATCAACACAGTGACCAACTAGAATTAGAGAGCTGGTGATCTCAAGGAGCAGATCAAAGCAAATTTTCTTCTCTTTCTATTTTTGGACATGGCTAACGGAGAAATTTGTTTTGCATTACTATAAATATTTGTAGTGGGTTTCGTCCTTTTTTTTTTGCCCTCTTAATGTGTGGAGGAAGGGGAAAGAGAAGGAAGACTGTGGAAGTAAAAATAAAACTGAATTGAATTAAAAACAAACAAACAAATCAGAGTAAAATATTCACAGAAAATCAAGGTATAGCATTCACAATGTTCCAACTTATCACAGAAAATCAAAATACAGCATTCACCATGTCACAACTCAACAACTTATCACTAAAATGATCACATAGTTTTCACCAAAGTGGTCACATAGCTTTAAACAAAGTTTTATTTTCATTTTATTTTATTTTACTGTTTTGAATATTTAAAATATTTTATTTTATTATTTTATTTTCATTTAGTCATTCACAAAATCCTTAACTCAATCACAAAGCGTAAAAGTCAAATTTCACCACCCCTAGGTCACAGTAAATCATAATCTTCTCAGGTAGTACACAGCATCCACGTAAAGTCTTTTTCAGCTTGACTCAAGAGTGGTTCTTAGCTTCCATGGTTCCTCTCCCATGCTCTCAGCTCCAATTGTCACCTGAGTTCAAAGGCAGGCAGCACCCAGTTCCCTCTCCAGCTCCTTGTCCAGTTCTTTGCCCAGTTTCCATTCCATATTAAAGTTCACAGTATCCACTCCACTTTAAGTTTCTGGGAAGACAAAGTTTGACAGAGACACAATAATATTCATATTCATTTCTGGCACCATCATAAATTCACTATCTGCCTGTGAAATCAACTTAGACCAAGCAACAATGTCTGAGAACTCAACAGAAATCATCAACATAGAAATCAACGCAGACCCACAAACAAGGTCCAAGAGGTCAGCTCAAATCATCAGCAAAGTCCCAGGACCTCTAAAACCCTCCTCCAGGACTTCTGTAAACAGACAACTAGAAAATTCTCTTTCAGGGCTTCCAGTAAGGTCTCAGGGCTTCTGTACAAAGTATCACAAACAAATATCAGCACAGATAAAACAGACAAACCGAGTGACAGGGTATCACAAGTTTTCTCCTTGTTTACTGTGCCACCGCAAGAGTCCTCTTCTCAGCTCTGCTGTCTCTAGCCTGGAAATTCTCCTTATATAAGGTAATTATATCCTCCCCTTTCTGTTGCAGGAGTTCATGTGTTCTAGGGTTCACAAGTTGTGGGTTTCACACATCAGTTTCTTAACAGACTTGATACAAGGTTCAAAAGAAACTTGAACTGAAACAAAGTGTTAATTAAATAGCTGAAACAAGGTGTGAACTACTTCTGTACTTACCTTTACATTCTACAAGGGCAAGCTTGTTCTCATCCCAGAAAAATCAATGATGAAATGGCAAATACTTAGACCATGGGAAAATGTGTCAGTTATAGAGACTATATCCAGTGAGGCTGGTTGAATTCAATTATTCAAAGACATAAGGACTTTCTCACTTTTATTAGTTTGCAATTGACCAAAAGGACGTGGTCCTGTAAAAACAGGTTGAACTGTTTCACCATTCATCCTCCAACTTAAAACTCCCTTTTTCATAGCCCCTTCCACTAAACGAAATTACATTCATCCTTTAAGATGCAGTTCACTACTCTTCTCCATATTCCCTTCCCTAGCTGCTTCTGACCATTTTGGTCTCACTTCTCTGGAGTTCTAAAGTATGTGTTGTCTATACTAATAAATTTACCTCTTCCCAGAATTTTAATTGGAAGCCACTATAGCAATGATCTAGTCAACCTTGAATCCATAGACAAAAGGTCTGTAAGTAAATTTCAACTTGGGTCTGTAAACTTGAATGAGAAAAATACATATGCATATATCTATAATGCTCAATTTGCATGTCTACTAAAATTTAGCATTTTCTTCAATGATGAATGTAAGCAAAAACATAAATCTGAGAAGTTGTTAATAGGTTTTCACTGAATCAATAGCGTCAAACCTGAACTGGACTGGAAGAGTGAAAAAACTGAAGGGGTCTGAATCATATTAAAATATGAGAAGGAAATGTTTAACAAACTTTTTAAAAAATACACAACGAAGATAAGGTTAATTTGTTGTTTTCTAAACCATTATATCATCCACAGGAAACTGTTTCTATTTGGGTCTGACACCACTGCCCTAGTCTACCAAAAGAGTTCATCACACACACACACACACACACACACACACACACACACACACACACACACACACACACACACACACACACAAAGATTCAGAGTCCTAATTTAGTTTAACCAAGACCTGAAAAGGATTAAAGTTTCTCTGATCATCTGAACTCTACCGAAAAACTACAGAAAGTAAGAACCACACAATGTCTAAGACAGCCCATTCCACTTCTTGATATATCTAATTGTTAAGAAAATTTTTTCAGCTATGAAATATAAAATTACCTCTCATCAATTTCTACCCACTGCCCAAATTTTATGTTGTCTATTTTGACTTCTTAACCACTAGCACAGTGGCTTGTACACAATAGGAATTACATTGAATTAAATTAAAATGAATTAATGGAAATAAAATCACAATGACTTGAATATATCATTGTTTTCTTTATTTTTGAGGATGGCAGAGTGAGTGATAGGGCACTTAGAGGCAGTAAGGATAATCATTTAAGGTAGGGAGTTTACTTGGCACTTTAAAATTATTTCTGACCTATGGGTTCCAATTCCTATAATGTGGTATTTTGGAACCTGTGATAGAGAAAGGGTTTCGAAGCAATTCAGTTTTTTTAGGATTAAAACTTGCTTAGGTATAAAAAGATATTTTAGGCAATATTTGTGTACACTTTTACCTTTATCAAACTGTTCACCTTCATAACATCATAATATTAGAGAAATGTTATATGCATACAAAAAAATCACTGAAAGTTTGAAAACTACTTTGAAAATAGAGACTTTTATATGTACATTTTACATATATGTGCATAATATGTAACATATATATGTACACACATGTTCACACTTATAAATGTAGTGGATGTGTGTACATATATGCACATGCACAAAACACATTGCTAACAAAACACCAAGCTTTTGATTTTACACATTAAACAGATGTTCATGAAGAAGAAAATGGGACTAATTTTGCATAATGCAAGATCATCTTACACTGTCCTACAAAAGATATAGTTTCCAAATAAAATATTCATGGAAGACGCAGCTGTGGAAAAAAAAAAAGTTAAGGTTGATGGAACAGACTCTAAACAAATATTATATAACTACAGGGAATTTATTGATCTACCAAAAAGCTAGAGCCTTAAAATATTTAAAACCCTTTCTAAAAATGTGCAATATATGTATCTTAAGGGCATTGATCAAAATGATATCAGCATTCAGATAAATAGGCTTTAGTTCTACAAGCAATGAAGTCAAGTAAATTTGTATTTAGTCAATCATAAATGATAATAAAGTGTTTAGAACCAATATAAAAAGATAATTAAATGATAAAGAATCCTTGGCACATAATTTTTCATTAAAATACATTCCTGCTGCACTTTAAAAATATCCTAGAAGAATATTTTATACCATCAGAGAGAAGATAATCCTAAAAGAATATCATTCATCAATCTCAGATCTCTACATTACAAAGATTTATTTGGTATAAATGCATAACCTATTTTATTCCACAGTTGTATAATTAGAACCCTCATTTACCTCACACCCTAGTCCAACATGATGTGGTTTAGTAGAAGGCTCAATGTAGCATCTCAATGGGGATTCATAATAAAGGCATATTTCTCTGCCCCCTTCCCCTTCACCCTCCCAAACAGGTACCAATACCCAACCCAATCATGTCCTCCTAGTGAAGTCTGTGTCTGGGGTGGGGCCACCTTCTGTCTGTGTCTTCTTTTTCCTTGATACAGGATCTTGTTTCATTTCAAAAGGTAGCTGGCATCTTCCCTTCCTGGGGCACCTGAGCAATGGTGTATCAGTTACCTAGATACCTGCAGCAACAATTACAGCAATAGAAGATGTAGGGAATAGGCTAGGGAAAGAACTAATCACAAAGAGACAGACTGAAGAAAGAAAGAGGCCACTTGGAACTGATCAACCTGTAATGAATGTAGACAATAGAAAATATCTAATATATACTTTTCACAAATAAGCTATTTACAAATAGGTATTAAGATGTGGCCCTTGACCAAGTGTAATCATTCCATGACTCTATTGCTTAACATTCCCTTTCTTGTTAAGAAATAAAGCTACTTGTTATATGGGCAGCTAGGTGGCTCAACAGATAGAGCACAGGGCCTGGGGTCCAGAAGACTTGAGCTCACATTCACCCTCCAATACTTACTAGCTGTATGACTGTGGGCAAGTCACCTGAATTCATTTTGCCTCTGTTTCCTTATCTGTAACATGGAGATGATAATAGTACTTATCTCTCAGGTTATTGTAAGTCTCAAATAAGATAATAATTATAAAGCACTTAGCACATAGAGAGTATTAGCTATAAATTTTAGTTATTGTTATTGTTATTGGTTCATGTTTGGGTAACTCTTTTTACTTATCCTGCTTATGACCCCTGTTTCAATGGGGTCATTGAATTAGACTTTATTTCTAGAATTCAAAGCACAATTGTTCCTCAGAAATATAACGTCAAAGTAAAATGAGACTAATGTGTGAATTAATTTTTCTATCGATAAGACAGACAACCCCATAGCAATATACTCAGAGTACTGCTGATGTTATCACTGTTTCCTCAGCTTGTCTAGTGAGCATCTGTGCTGGACAAGTAAGAATTTTAAGTGGTGAACAGCAGTTGGGATGATGAGAATTGATGAGATGTAAGCAGAGTGATGTTTTGGGATCAAATGCAGCTTGTTGTTCAGTCGTGTCCAACTCTTCATGACCCCATTTGCGGTTTTCTTAGCAAGGATATTGGAGTGTTTTGCCACTTCCTTCTCCAGCTTATTTTACAAAAAAAGGAATTGAGGCAAACAGGGTTTAAGTAAGGGTTAAGCCCAGGATCACATAGCTAGGAAGTATCTGAAATGGGATTTGAACTCATGAAGATGAAATTTCTTGGCTCTAGGTCATATGCTCTACTCACTGTATACCTAGCAACTTAAAACAAGGTTAATCTGACAGATTTAACAATATCCACATTTTTTCAAGCTTCATGATAATTAGAAGTCAGAAGTTCATATGAATGACAGTAATTCATATTATAGTCATACTAAGTATTTCTTTATAAGAAATTTTAAGCATGGGGGAGAGAAATAGAAAAATAGGACAAGAGGAAAACTTTCCTAATGCAAACTGAAGGTCCAGAGTCTTGTCAAACATCCTGGGAATTGTTTTATAATTTTTCGTAGCTCAGCCCATTACACCTAGAGTCATCAAAGTCAGATGAGAGTGAGCAGTTGAAGAAGAAATACGCTGGGAAACAGGGGTTTATCTTTGATCCTTAGAGCTGAGGATATTTGCAAATTTGAATTTGCTGTTATTTGGGTGAGGGAAGAGAAGTAAAGGAAAGAAGCATTTATATACTGCCTACCATGTGAAAAGCAATACACTAAGCATTTTTTCTATGTTATCTCAACTGTTATATACAACAACCCTGTGAAGTAGGTGTTATGATGATTTCAATTTATCAGTTGATGAAAGGAAAGCAAACAATGATTAAGTGACTTCCCAGAATCACACAGCTAATAAGTATCTAAGGCCAAATTTGAACTCAGGCCTTTCTGACTCCGGGGCCAGTTCTTTATCTACTGTGCCGCCAGTTGCTTCACAAAGAAGTTACATCATTATATTCAGGAAGATGAAAAGTCCCTAAAATACCAATAAACCTTGAAGAGCCAAAGGGGCAAAACTTCCATTGGACTCTTAGAATTCAATTCAAGAAGCCTTTCCTCATTTCTATTAATTTTAGTGGTTTCTCTCTCTTGATAATTTAGCATTTATCTTTGCAAATCATTTCTTTATAAACTTTTGTTGGCATTTTATCTCTCCATTAGAGGCTAATAGTTTTCTTCTTTGTATTTCCAATGGATATTCCCTGTGCTAAATATAGTGCTTGGCATATAATAGGTACTTAATAAATGATTAAAACTGACTGAAAAGAAAACATTCCTTTTGGGGCTGAATAGAAGTTTTCCAGTCAGTTGTACTAGGAAAATATATTTATTAAATTATTCTATATTAAGAAGGGTGATATATACTTTTGAAAATTGATATATGAGGTACTGGTAGATTGAAGGGTCAAAGAGTCTGAGATTGAATTGAGCATAGCAGGATGGCTTTGTTTAGTTCCAAGTCTGTTAAAGGGAATAGTCATGTGTTGCATGGAGAATATGGAGCTGGGAGAAAGATAAAATAATGTGCTAGGGATAAATTAGAGTCATCTAATTAAAATTTTAGACAGTAAGAATATTTTAGAGTTGGTAGCAACATTAGATGTTATCTATTCCATGCCCCATTATTTTACTTAAGAATGGAACTGAAAAACATAAGAGTACAGTATTAAGCGTGTTGATGTTGGAGTCATTGTCCAGAATTCAAATACAAACTTTATTATTTACTTCCTAGATAACCTTGAGCAACTTCCTAACATATCTTGGAATAAGGAACTAAAGGTTGAACTAGGTGATATTCCTTTTGGCTCTAAGGATCTGTATCTGTTATCATCTGTAATATGCTCACTAGAAGAGAAAATGACCAGCCAATGATCATACAACCAGCAGAGTAAGATTAGAGTCCAAAAGCCCTTGTTCTGTTTCCAGTGTTTTTACAACCATACCATAATGTTACCTATCCAAACCTCACATCTTGACTATTGCTGGAGAAACAAAGAAACCTGCCAACCCACTTCTACCTTCACTCCCCCTGGAAAGAGAGCAACAGTTTTTTTTTTTTTTACTTGATATCTCCAAATTCTATTGTATAAGCTTATTTGAGAAGTTAATGCTCTTCTACATTATTTTCCCCTCAAAATGAATATGAAACTGGAGGATCAGGGGAACATTCCAGATATAATTCAAAGGATCATAAATTTTATTCCCTAAGGGAATGAACTTAGAGCTTTTTAGTATACCTTCCTCATTTTCCAAATGGCATACTAAGAGCTAGCCAAATTAAATGACTTAGTCAAGGTCACTCAAGTAGTCAAGTGACCAAAGCAAACATTCTACATCAAGTGCAATACCTCCCCAAATCCATTGCTCCAAATCACAGATCCTCTATACATATCTTCTTATCAAATTTTAGCAAAACAAGGATGAAGTATCTCATATTTATTTTATCAAACAAATGCATTTATGTTCAATTCAATTCAAGGAGCATTAATTCCTGTTCTGTTTTGGGAACTATAGCAAGTGAGGCAAATATATCGATAAAACTGAGTCAGTCCTGGACTTCAAGGAGTTTACAATTTCCTAGAATAATGCGCACTTATTGGAAAATTAAAAAGCACAAAGTAACTTTGGGGTAACGTTAATACACTAGAGCATTGAGATAGGCTTAGAGGAGGTAGAATCTGTGATTGGTCTTAAAAAGGCAGCAATGGGCCCTATAAGGTAGAAATAGGGAGGAAAATATTTACAGATATGTGGAGCAGCCTGTTCAAAGGAATATAATTCAGAAATGAGATATGTGGAGGCTTCCTGAAAGAACTAATTGAGTGTTAAAGTAAGCCAGAAAATCTACAAGGCTTGAAATTGAGGGGCAGAATATTCCAAGAGTAAGGGAAAGCCAGTACAAAAGCGTGGAGATACTACATAAAGTGTCATTTCAAGAAAACGCAAATATAATGAATGCCGTTAACAGTGGTAGAATTGATGAGAGGGAGTAAAATATAAGAATGGTGAAAAAGTTGGAAGAGAATAGGTATAGAGCTCTACATGCAAAACAAACTTTAAATTTTATCCTAGAGGCAACAGAGAGATTCTGGGGTTTATATTTAATAGGAGATTAGACCAAAACTTTAGAAATTTCCTTTGCAGATAGGCTTGAGGCAGGGAGACCAACTAAAAGGCTTTTATAATAGAGCAGAGAAAAGGCAAGAAGAACCTGAACTAGATCATATGGGGGAAGGAGATAAGGAACTATGTTTTAGAAATAGTGTTTGAAATTCTTACAGGCTATCCAGTTTGAGATATCCAAGAGGCTTTTGGAGATGTGAAACTGGCTAAAGAAAAAGATAATGACTAGATCAACAATTATGGGGATCATCTACTTGGAACATTGTAATGCCCATCATGGCAGGGCACCTGAGGACTGCTGCAGTGAATAATTTCAAGGATCTAATTGCATAGTATAATGAATTCTCTATTTATTCAGCAATAAACTAAAGCATAACATTCATATGTATGTATGTGTATATGTATATGTACATGTTTATGAATATATATGTATAATAACACTCAGTATATCATATGGTGTATAGATACATCATTGCATTCAGTAACATTCCCCAAAATACTTGTTTACACAGTTAGGCAGTCCCAGTCTAGGTTCTCCCCTGGCACAACACATCCTTAAGGGGCAGCAGAAAATATAAACACCATCCATGCCTAGGTCACAGTAAGCCACAATCTACTCAATCAACCTACAGTGTCCAAGTAAAGTTCTCTGTCATCTTGACTTGAGGCTGACTTCCAAACCCCACAGTTCCTCTTCTGTGGGCCAACAACTCCCAGCTTTTTCCTGGGTTCACCTGCAGGCAGTTCTCTGTTCCTGCTCCTTGTCTCAGTACATGGGTACTGCTTTACTCTAAGCTCTCCCTGCTTCTGCCTGACAGTAGGCTCCAGGGGCTCCTGCCATCAGCTTCTGTTGCTAGGAAATCAAAGGTTAACAGGACTGCAACAATATTATACATAATACCAGCACCATAATCTCAATTCACTTTAACAACTTTTAACAGAGTCTTAAGCTAAGCCTCCTTCCCATGGGTGTATTTCCACTATTCAGCTTAATACACTCATAAAAGCCACCAGATATGGCTTCTATCTGATAAATTAATACAGATCAACAAATGAAGTGACATCACAAATACACTTTCTGTTAGGCCTTCCCAGAAGCAAGTTCCCCTAGCCTGCTCATGCTCACTTCTCTCTCTCATCTCTGTTCCTCTCTCTTACTCTTCTCCCTCTAAGCAATACAATATATACTGTTTCCAATAAAAGACTCTTCATTCAATCAAATGCAAGGCTCAATCAAAGGCACTTGATTGGCTAAAATTAAATCCAGAAAAAAAGCAAAAAATCCTACCTTGCTTGCCATTACAAGCCATTACATTCAATCCATAGGAGGCTGTATATATATATATATATATATATATATATATATATATATATATATATATATAGGCATAGTGTCCAAGGTTAAGGAAATAATAGCTGTGCTATGATCTGCTCTGTCCAGACCACGTGTTGTTGTTGCTCTTCATCCTTTGTTTTCAAAGAGGAACAATGACATGATTGGAGTCATGCCTATGAATTAAAGTGATGCAGAGTTGTACAAAGTCATCAACTTCACTCTCTCTTCCAGTTATCAGAGTCCAGTGGCAGGACAAAAGTCAAGATAAAGGGTGATAGTCTGAGATGCAGAGGATGACCTTGGCATCTTTAATGTCTGACTGAGCTCTTAGCACTCCACAACACCTGCTTCAGTCACCTTCATGGCCATTGGAATAGTTTATTCTCATTTATCTATTTTACCAGGGGAAGACTTTACATAGTTGGGGTAGACATACTCCTAATTTACTGACAGTTTTGAGGTTTGTCAGTTACCCTCTACCTTGTTTAGCTAATCTGCTGAGATTATTTTGCCAAGATGTGGCCACTGCTCATACTCCAGTGAGACTTGGGTTACCGGTGAACACTAAAGGTGAATGAGCAGCCTTGAAAAGGGTTTGTCAAACCCTCTCGTTAGAGGTGCTAGTCCTTCATGCATTCCCCAGGAAATATAAGTCTTATTATTTTCAATACTCTTAATCATTTTAGAAGGGAAAGTAATAAACTGAAAAGCTTCTAGAGAAGAGCAACATACATAGCAAAGATTCTCAAGATTATATCAAATGAGGAAGGTTTGAAGAACCTGTAGATACAATTTACTCTGGGAAGAAGGAGAAATGAGATGGAGAAGGGTTTTATCTTAAGTCTTTAAAATATTTAAATATTTAAGACTTCAAGTATTTAAAGTAATATCATATGGAAAAGAGATTTTCTTTTATTTTTCTCCAGCCTCAAAAGATATAACTATGGATAAGGAAGTAAAGTATAAAAGGTCAAATTTTAGATTGCCTACTTGAACTCAGAAAGAATAGAATGGAATGCCTTTGTAGGTGCTGGATTCTTCTTCATTGGAGGTATTCAAATAAATATTATACGACAACCTGGGGTAGTGGAAGGGTGGCAGGATTCTGTCACCAGGAAAGTTGGGGGCAATTCTTTTTTTTTTTCAAACCAGCCTGCAGAGTCAGCTCCTCTGTATTTAAAGGACTTTAACTATGAGTATTTCTGGCACTTTTCTAAATGCATAGAGAAATTCAGAGAACAGATCCAATGCTTTGGGAGCTTAAGGCTCAAG